>ML266563.1:1518-57068 GCA_005239495.1 Nicotiana undulata
TCGACCTCTCGTCACTACTTCTTCGAGGTTAGGCGGGATACTCACTGGGTACATATATGTATATGTACTCATGCTACATTTTCTGTGCATTTTGTTGCACAGGTACCTTCATAGTTCAGCGATTGGCTTGGAGACTTGCTCGGGCTGCATTCGTCCGGAGGCGTTCCGCAGTTGACAGAGACTCCTTCTTTCTATATCTTTACATTGTATCTCTATTCCTTTTGTCCCATTTATTTCTCGAACAAGAGTTGTATAATTGTATAAATTCTCAGAAACTGCTCATGTACTTGTGTCGCCGGGTTCTGGGGATGTGTTGAGTCTTGTCTTATTGAACTAAATGGAGTTCCTATCGTGTTTAATTTACAATAGTTTATTTATTTGATTATGAAAAGCAATAAAGGCAACGACTTCGAAATTGTTAAACATGATGGTATTTCAACTGATCAAGGGGTTGGCTTGTCTGACAGTGGTGTCCGGCGCCATCACAACCCATAGATTTTGGGTCGTGACAGTTACTGGGTAGAAATCCTGCTTTAGGCTCTTTACATTCCCTATACTTGCATTAGAATCCCGGCTTTAGGACCAATACATGCAAATCATGTCATGCACTAGATATCATGTTCTTAGGTTTACCGCTTTAGCATCTCTACATGTTTATGATTATCACTTGGAAATACTGCTCCTAGGTCAATAAACAGCATTAACGTAAAAGTTGATACTCCTGCACATTCAAAATCATGTCCCAGCAATTCTATGATTCTTTTGTGCACTTAGAGATCATGCTTTAAGAATTCTATTAGGATCATTATCACAAAGGTTGTCCCTTATGTGCATTCATGAATCATGCTATGTAATTCTCTGTGTGTTTAGGAATCATGCCTTTATAAATTCTATCACTTCCATATTAGATGCCATGCGCTAGGGTCTCGTTTAAAACGCCTAGTTTAAACTACTGATTCATAAAAAGAGGTAAAAAAATAATTTCACATTTGATTATCCTGTTTTAAAATAAACTGGTAATGATCCATGTATTATCAGACTTACAACATCTAGAACAGCATGCTTCTAGGCCAAGAACAACTTCTAAATTGTCTAATGTTTCTTGTAACTATTATGCAGGACCCCACGCCTAGGTAAGCCTTAGGTAACTAATATGTATAAAACTGAATAGTTCTCTTTGTGTTTACTACTTAAAAACTTATAGTTCTAAAAATCAGTAGGCAAACTGATTAGGACTTTATTGTCGAGTTTATAAAAACAAAGTTGTATACTTCTGTGCATTGACATCCATTTAGATATTCTGTTTAGGTCTCTTCTCTAATAAAACTGCTCTTGTTTTGTGTTTGAGACGTGCTGCGTATGTGCATTATCTGTGGAGGTAAACTTGAGCCTCTTAACTGTTTCTTTCTGTATTTATCTGTTAAGTCCTATGTGTTCTTGCCTGTCTCCTAGAATTTTCTCTTTTAAAACCCTTAGGGGTTATGTCTAGAACTGCCCATATTAGAGGTCCTAACTTCCTCCAGGACCATTGAGAAGGGACGGGTAACAACACGCATAGAGATCGCTAAATAAAACTAGCTTAATAACTGCTAAGGGGTGGGATAAAGGGTAGATCTGGATATGATGACCAGTGCGCCAATGCCACGTGTAGACCCTCATTGAGGAGTGATTATCGGGCATTGCAATGATGTGATCCTATAGGATAAACAACTTAGGACTTCCCTATTATTTACTTAGGATTGAAATCCTTTTAAGACCTCACACATATATATCTAGAGCATTAATCTTTTAAACCTTATTACATATGTGTGCTTAGACTACGAATCTTTCCAAAACCATTATTCGTTTACTTGTAATTGCCTATTTGCTACTTGTTTAAATTCACAAAGCTTGTTTGGCCGGGAACCACAGTTGTGGATTTTGAGGGGTGCCTAACACCTTCCCCTTGAAGTAATTTCAAGCCCTACCCAATCTCTGGTTATCCAATATGTGTTATAAATGACCCTTAGTAGGTTCCCTAACGCACCTTAATTCGTTAGGCGGCGACTCTTCAAATTCCTTATATCCCTTTCCCAAAAGAAAACGAGTTGTGCCAATAATGTCAAAAACCCTGACTGATCCGAAATGAGAGGAAAAAAGGGGGCTCGACAACTATTATATTTAGGATCAAGTTGCACGCCGCAATAGATATTGATATGATATATGAAATCGGGTTGCACACTGCAACGTGTTGATATGATATATAGGATCAAGTTGCATGCTACAACGGATATTGATATGATATATGGGATCGAATTTCATGCCGCAACATTATTGATATTGAATATGGGATCGTGTTTCATTCCGTAACGGTAGTGTTATATGTATGAGTAGATCGGTTTGCGTGCCGCAATGGAGAGGTTATATTATGATTGTTCTAGATTGTTGGTTCCGTTTTCGGGTTGTATTATGAAACTAAGCATAGATTATATTTTGGGTCCCTCTGTTGTGTATTTCTTGTTTCGATTTCATGTTAATTATTGTTTATTTATTGCGTTATTGTTTTCTACTTATACTCGATCAGATTTATAGTGAGAGCCTTTGTTATAGCCTCGTCGCTACTTCTTTGAGGTTAGGCTCAGCACTTACGGAGTACATGCGGACGGTTGTACTCATACTACACTTCTGCATTTCTTGTAAAGATTCGTAAGGTAGAACTGCACGGCATTCTCATACCCTGAAGTCCCCTTCTTACCTACTATACTATTTATTTCATTACGTACAGTTGCATTTTATTTCAGACCTTGTTTGTAGTACTTTTAGCAGCTCATGTACTTGTGACACCGTTTCTTGGGTTTAGACTAGACTGTGTTGGTTTCAGATTATTATATTACAAGTATTTCATACTTATATTCTGGCCGACCCAACCTAGTGTCGCGACGGATAAATGACACTAAGTGTCAATCATCACTAAACCTATTGATAATCTACTAATCATGAGTATAACTGATTAACTGAACAAGCATAAGCATAACTGATTAGAACTGTACAATCTGGAAAGCTAACAAGGCTAACACAAGTTGGCATATAAAAACACACTAAGTACACAAGTTCATATCTACATGCCTCTAGGAGTGTTGGACTGAACAAGTACTGGAGGGAACAGGGCCCTGCCATACTCAAACTAGCTGACTGTGTACATACCAAAAGATAAGTAACACCAGGAGTAAGCAGAGTGACTCCAACAGCTGGTGGATGGCCTACTGATGTGGCTCAAGCACTGATCTATCTATACCTGCGCGGTATGAAACGCAGCTCCCCGGAAGGGACGTGAGTATGATATGTACAAAGTATGTAGGGTGGAAGCATATGTAAAGCATACTAAAGTATGACTGTAATATGTAAATCTGAATAAAAGTTGAAAGCTAAACAAGAGTCTAAACTAGCAACTAATCTGGAACTGAACAACTATCTAAACGGGTACTTGTCTGGTGTTATGGGCTATATCCCCCCAATTATGTAACTGTACAACTGAGCTAGACTCATGTATAGTCATGCAATGCAAGCTGTAACTATATACACGTATATAACATGCATGCTGGAGTTATGGGTTATACCCCCCATGAGGTAAATATATAATCAACAGGCATGGTTGATGTTATGGGCTATCACCCCCAGCATATCATCAATAGGCCTCGCTAACGTTATGAGCTATCTCCCCCCCCCAATCATATAATCAATAGGCCTCGCTGGTGTTATGGGCTATATCCTCCCAGCATAATCAATGTAAGGATGTATGAGGCATAACACATGTGGCAACATCATATGGACTCAAGAAATCATGAAGAAAATCATAAATGGAATCATAAATGTAACCTAACACTCCTTGACCATAAGTGGACGGAGGACCTATACTCATTTTAGGGAGAAACTGAATATGTACATGAGATACTAAGGTTAATTAACTCATTAGGATCCCTCTTTAATAAATTTAGAACCAAGGAACTCAAGATTTGTCCAACTCTTCTAATTTTCAAAAACTTTGGCAGAGTTTTCCCTAAAACTGGATAATCCCCAAAAATAACAGCAAATCACGACAATATACACGGGAATGGATACCCAGAAAAGATGATAACATGAAACTAAAGAAGATCCAATTATTCACAATAATGTCAAATGATCGACAAAACGGAATTATGAACGTAATGTCGGCTCATAGTGGCTAATGTATGACATGAAAGTCTAAGTATGATTTGGAAATAATATAAGAATCAACACATGATAATTAAGCTTATGTAATCTTAAATTAATATATTAGTATCATATGGGGTTTAGGTATACGTAAAAATATCAAAGGAACGGAACAAACGAAAGTACGGATGACATAGGCCAAATGGGCGATTAGCCCTTTTTTTGTTGTGTTTTGAAGTTCCAACCTAAACTATTTTCTTTCATAATTCACACATAGAATTGAATAATATACAAGAATACAATACATTCTGATATTTACTTTGAAAAACCCTTAAAATATCAACAAGAAACGCTATAACATAGCTAAATCAAATCATGTCGAAAATGAAACGAAAACCCTACATGCCTCTTGTGTTCTTGCTTTCAAACCTTGTTCCCTTGGATCCACATCCTTAATTATGCTTGAATAACTAAAATACAGAGGTTACAATCTTTATTATCCACTAATATCTTTCCAAAAACTCGAGTTATAAGGAGAAAGGAGAACGGCAAAGTCTTACCTATGTCATAAGGATTGTGTTGATGTGTTCGCTTCTTGATTTTGAGTTGCGGAGGATGGAATTAATTCAAAACCCTAAGGATGTGTTTAGGAGGTCTAGAAATAGTTTTTAGGTCTGATTTGGCAGGCTTAGAGACAAAAGTTACAACTTTATATATCAAGATAATCCTCAACCGACCTTGTGCGTCCCAGAGGGAGGTACTTGCGCAGTCATACAAAAACGCGAATATCTCTCTACTTCGACATTGTATGGATGAAAGTTTTAACGCGTTGGAAACTAGACTCATTGTTATTCAACTTTGTGGGTTTATCACCACGTAATTTCAAGTACATTTGAGAGAAAAACTTAGTAATATTAGATAAGTATAATTATGAACCTATTCATAACACGTTTGAATCTGAAACTTAACACACGCCTATAATACAACTAAAATACCTATAAAATCATTTCCTTATCATGTTAAGCACTAGTATCATCCAAAAGTACGGGTTATAACATTCCATACTTGCCTACTTTCGACGAAACTTATTTTTTCGATTCGTTTAGCTTCTAAATCTTCCAACCCTCTTGGTACTTGCAGTTCATGATCTTAAATATTTTTAACCTCCAAGGTAACATGATTAACTTACTTTATTTACTTCCAAAGATAATCTCATTTTCGAGTTACATCAACTGACTTACAACGTACTTTTACGTACGAAAACCTGGGGTGTAACATATTCATAATTATTTGCTTTTAAATTGTTAAATTGAATAACTATTTAGCTAGTATTGGTTTTCCTAGCAAGCGGATGTTAAGCGTCATCACGGTATGTGGCTAGAATTTTGGGTCATGACACGAAGTATTTTGCAGAAGGATCTTCATCTTAAAAAGTAAACTGGCAAGGTCCAAATAATGTCTGCAAGACAAAACGACAAAATGGGCTACCCAGCCTAGATATTTTTAGAAAATAAAAGGGAAAGAAATAGGATTTCAGAACTAACATGTCCAAACATTTCTGGCCCAATACTCAAAGAGATTTCTGTCCCTTTTAAAGGAACCCCAAGTAAGTAAACCAACTAACTTTATTAGACTTATTTATATAGCCTAATTTAATCCCTCTAAATATAAAGGTATACGTGATGGTAGCTTCTCTCAGATTTTTTATTCTCACTGACATTTTATTAGTTATAATGTTCTATCAAGTACTCATCATATAAATTCGACAACTATCTCTTCTTTAATTTCTCTAACCAACTTATGACATACGAGCTTCTTTGTAGATTTAGGCTTCAACTTTGTGTTACACTAATAATTAGAACAATAGGCTATTATCCCCATCTTTTAGACCGAGTTTAAGGAACTATTTTTAAATATTTTAAGGGATGCCTCACACCTTTCCCTTAGAATAATTTGAACCCTTACTTAGAATCTCATTGGTTTAATAGACTATTAAGAATTGATCTTTATCCGACTTATAGTACCCTAATATACCTTAAATATTAGGTGGCGACTCCTCGGAATTATCATTATGTTGGATACTGTCTTAACTAGTGTAAAATAGGGTGTATCAATGGATTCTCATCCAGTTCGTGAGTCATTACCTTTGGTGGATTACTTGTCATATCTGAAAGTGACCAAGCAAAACAATTAGAGTTAGCTCGCACAAAACTCAATTAAATTACGTTTTAGCTCCCGGCTTAGGTTTGTCCCAATGTAAACTTTTCTCTTGTGCCAGTGGAAAAATAAAATAGCAGCCTCAGGCTCCTCTTATATTGTTTTGATAGTATCATTTTCCTCCAGTTACTGAATCACATCAAGTTTTGCATCTTTGTCAGCTTTGTTTCCTGTATCTGATGTTGCGGTTGCTGAGAGTTCGATGTGCTCCTCAGTTTGGCACTATAATTGTTATTTTTCTTCTCCATCCTTAGTTGCACCACTTTCTACAGCCACGATATTTGTTTCTCGTACTGCTCGATGATCTCCCTTGACCTGATGAATTCCCCATTGTGATGGAAATTTAATAACTTGTTGCAAAGTTGATGGTACTGCATCCATCTCGTGAATCCATGGTCTTCCTAAAATCATGTTATAAGCTATATCAGCATTCACCACTTGAAATTTGGTGTCTTTCACCACCTTTTGTGAAAGTTGACAATGTAACTTCTCACTTTGTTATTACACTTGAATTGTTGAACTCGGATAGAGATTGATCCTTGGGTAATATGCAAT
Organism: Nicotiana undulata; assembly: GCA_005239495.1. NCBI lineage: Eukaryota > Viridiplantae > Streptophyta > Magnoliopsida > Solanales > Solanaceae > Nicotiana > Nicotiana undulata. The sequence continues at coordinate 8,461 of ML266563.1, forward strand.
CTGTTTCTTGCATTTCACTAACCACTCGTAGTAGTATAATATTTACTGAGCTACCTGGATCAATCAAATCTCATTCCACGCTAGTATCATGAACAAGTAGAGAACTTACCAATGCATCATTGTAGGGTATGAACAAGCCATCTACATTTTTGTCATCAAATGTTATGATCTCCCACTCCAAGACCTAACAAATGCATTTTTTGTGGGTCACGAATATCTTGGTTGTTCTCTTCGTCGTCGTGTTTGTTACTCCATAGACCTTTTCACCTCCGGTTATGACGTTCACAGTCCTTTTAGGTGACAAAGGCTTCGGTGGTTCTTCTCCATTCTTCATGTAAGCATGTTTACCCAATTCATTAAATAAGTCAACAAGGTAACCTTTCTTCAATAAGTAGTCAACATCTCCTTATAAGAGCCTACAATCCATTGTTCAGTGTCCATGATCATTGTGAAATTCACACCAAAATTCCTAGATGTTTTTTCTTAGGTCTAACCTCATTTCTCTTAGTCGTTGCATCTTATCCCCATGCTTCTTAATACTTGTTTACCTCGAAAATGGTTTTAACAATTAAAATTGATTTTTTATTCTAAAAAATGTGATTTATTTTAATACTAGTAGATAGGTAAAAAAAATGCTAAGTGTAAGTGAGAAAAAAATGATAGTCAAATTAGTGTAGTCACGAGGTCGGGGACCTCGAGTTCAGTAATATCAGGGGCCTCGAGGGTAGTCGTTGGCAGTTAATAATGAACAATAAAAGAAGAAAAATAAATGGAGAACTATAAATGGAGAACAATAAAGTTGTAGAGTAATATTAAGCACGTTAAACGAAAAATGTAGAGAATGATCTATTGCAATAAATATTCATGTGTGTTACAAAATAATAGGGATCCCTTTTTTATAGGAGGGGAGAACCCCAACATATTACATGTCTAATTATGACAAAGGAATGCTATTGGTACATCTGTATAACGGCTTAGTACGGACTTGTACTATCTCTTGCAGACTTTATTAGCTCTAACCACGTGTCCTTGGGAATTTCTCGTCTTTCCATGACGATCATCGATTTTATAATTCTTCGAGGCAGACCGCGATGGGCCTTAGATATACATTCTCAAGGGATGCATTTCGGGGTCCAATTTCAGGCTCTGCTTCAAGCCTCTTGAGACCGGGCTTGGAATGCCACAGAGGCCTCAAAATCGGACTCCTCGATTTTGGCCATACACAGATAGTCCCCACGTTTCTTAGAGTGAAATGATAAGAAACGATTTTGAATTCTTGGACCTTCGATATCCCCGTCATGACGTCAGCCACGTGAGGTCAGCGACTGATGTGACAGAAAGGTTATACAGGGGTCATGTCAAAATTGTTCTCGAAAAGCCCACGAACCTCTATTGACCGCCCTTTCAAATCATCCAATACTCTTAGATGTCCCCTATAAATACTTCAATCCTTCACCTATTATATTTTTACTCTCTACAGCATCTTCAAATCTTCATTAACAATTTTCTACTTTCATCCTCTTTCTGTGTTCATCTCTTCGACAGTTTCTTCTTCTTACTATGAATATTCACCAAAGTCATGGCCAAAACATCTAAGACAGTCCCTCAAAAAGAGAAAGCCTCTTCATCTTCACGCTCGTCTAAGAGAAAAACATCAGTACCTCCTCGTGCAGAGGAGTGCATCCACGGGCCCTGTGTAACATCATCTGATTTTAAGGTTGATAAACCTTCTTCAGTAGCAGGACGATGCGAACCCATGTCTCGGTATATTAGTCTGGTAATTGATACCGAAAAGGTGAAGGTCGATTTCCGTTAGGGGGAGGTGGTGCAAGTGGAGATCCCTTCATCTGAAGAAGACGTAACTACCTACAAAGATGGCTTTCTCCGCATATACACATATCCCTTTACCTTAGGTCTTGTAGACCCTTATTCGCCACCAATAGATCCAGTGATCCTCGATTTTTGCCGACAATATCGAGTGACGCTCGGCTAGATCTATCCTTCTTTCTGGCGAATCGTCTATCTAATCAGATATTTTTTTAACACGATCGAGGGGATTCCTTTCACCATCGACCATCTGATTAGACTGTATAGCCCTCGTCTTTATCGAGGTGGCCTAATTAAAATGATCCTCGAAGTCATTCTTTGCTAGTATCGATGAAGACAAAAGTTGAGGGTGGATGAGCCGCTTTGTTCGAGTCAGGACCTCGGACCTGATTCCGGCTGAGAAGATGTCATTCCCCGAGGAATGGAATATGAGTCGTAAATGCCAACACATCGAATATGCTTCATTAATTGAATGTTTTCTTTTCCTTTCTGAACTTGTCCTTTACTGATGAAGCAACCGTCAAATGGTACCCTGGCGCGGTCAAAGACCTCCCGGGTTGGGTTCGACAATTGGATTCTACCTCCCCATAGGCAAAGCGTGTCTGGCGCGACTTGGCCAAAGCCCGATGGGAGGCCAAAAATCATGGTAAGTTTTTATCGTTGTTGTATTTGAATTCCTCAATAAAATATTTCTTGGTAACATACTTGATCTTTTGTGCTTATGCAGGCCTCGGAGAAGCCGTTTTGATGAGGCCACCTCCTCCTGATGAAGTAGAGACCTAAAAACCCACCAAAGATAAAAAGATAAAGAAAGGAGATGCCGGCGGAGTCTCCGAAACCAAAGAGAGCTAAGGATCGAAAGGCTAAGGCCAATATGACGGCCTTAACTCCGGCAGCCGCTGAGAGCTTTCGTGCTGAAGACGAAGATGATGACAATTTCCCACTAGAACTTAGGGGAAAACAAAGCATCGATCCTTCGAAGGCTACTGAGCTGAAGACTATTGAGCCAAAGGTTGCCGATACGGTCTCACCTCGAGTTGAGGAGACTCCCGAGGAGGGTTTAAATAAAGTCCCCAAGACGATCATCGACCGGGTGCATCTTGTGTCGATGAGCATTTGGTCGGCGAATTCGAGGGACCCAGCTCTGAAACTCCTTGAAGGCGAGAGAAAGACTCGATTGGGGTTGTTAACATAGGTGATACTCCACCAGGTCCGTTGTTATCTCCAAGACAAATACGGGATGCCCAAAACAGGGGAACTCCCGACGTGGGTGCATACCAGGGGGAGAATAATATATTTGAAGATTATTTTTCCGGTGTTGAGGAGGACCCTGATCTTGATGCCTCACTTATGTAGTATTCCTTAATAAGTCAAATCATTTTCTTACCAATCCATTCTAAGAAAGTTATGCAATTGAAATCAGAGAAGCCCGATTTTAAGGGTATTTGTTACACCGAGACCAACTCGGAGGATTTGAAATAAAGTTCGAGTTAGACCTTTGAATGAACACTTTAAGACGGAATTGAAGGCATTAATGCAAAGCAAAGGCGAAACAAGAGGATTATTTGTATTCCAAAAGGCGTATTTACATGGGTGCATTCACAAAGCTCTCACACAGAGTCCTTACACAAAGTAATAAGAAATAAAAGGAACGAAAAAGGGCCTAGTCTTCATCTTCACTTCTCTCCGAGCCACTAGTAGAGCCCTCATCAGAAGTGATCAGTGTTGCCGACTCTTCTTCTAAGGCCTTCACTTCCTCGATCTCGGTAGAAAGATCGAAAACCTTAGCATGCATTTACTCGAAATCTTGCCTTCGAGCTTCTAACCGAGCATGGCCAAGGGCGCGAGTCAGCTTGAGCTCGGCCTCTTCGGATATCTTCCTGGCCCGAGCATTCGTAGAATACTATTCTTTATGTACATTAATTTTTTTGCTGCAGGCATCGGTGAGTACTCTGAGATGAAACCGTCCCCTCTAAGGGAAGAAGAAGAACTTTCGGCTTTAAAGCCAGAGAAGGATAATAAAATGAAAGAATCCTCGAGGGGCGAGGGTATTCACAACAAGCAGGACTCGCCCGAAGGCGCAAGAATGATGCAGCCATTGACGAAGATCTTATATTCGTTGGCCGATCTGTGAATGGTAATGTTGTCAAAGAGGATGGTTCGACGTTGATGGATCGAACCAGGAGTCCTCCCGAGGTTGTTAAGCCCACTTGACTCGAGGCTCCTAGCCTCGAGGGAGAGGTTCCAAAAGAGAGGAGGGGCGAAGGTCCTTCATTACCTGATTTGGCAGCTGGTTCTCAGACGTCGGAAAATACTCTAAAGGGAATGGGCTCTGACGCACCTTTCCCCAATCAGAGCGCCTTGGGTGGTTTTCCCAAGGCCAAGACAGTAGGTCCTTCACCATTTTTCTCATCTTCCTCCGAGGATACCATGAGGGATGCTTGGAGCCAGAGGTCACCCAAATTAGGCAGAGTCCCGAATGAAAACGACCCCTTCCAGGGTTGCTTTACCGGGGTCGATGGGGCTGAACCAGTAGATGCAAACTCGACCTTTAAGGAGGCTCAGCGACTCTTCTCTATGGTGAGTTTTTTATGGTATTATAACATTTCTAACTTTATACTTTCTTCTTTTTCTAACTGGGCCTTCATTTTTGCAGACCTTGACAAACTGAGTTGCTTTGCTGTGAGGCCAAGTTGCGTAGGTCCTCGAAGGGAGAGAAATCCCTCAGGCTTCTTTGTAATAAGAAGGAAAGGGAGTTGGTGCACCTTCGTTCGGAATTGGCCCGAGCTCGTGAGTATGAAGACAAGCTAGAGAAGAAGGTAACCTTAGTTCTGAACGAATATGGACTCCCTCTCCCGTCTTCGGAGGCTAACACTTCGATGTCTCAATTGCAGCGAAAGATCGAGATGCTGGAATGCCTTAGGGGCGAAGTCAACCAGGTCAATTCTGAGTGCAACGAATTGAAGGCACATACGGATGTCCTTGTTGTGGCCAGAAACAATTCTTTGACTAAACTCTCTACCCTTCAGATTCAACCCTGTAATGCTCGAGAGAGAAACTCGATTCAGGAGAGCAGGATAGCTAAGCTTGAAGTCGATATCTCGAAGGCTCTAGTCAAAGCCGAAGAGGTCCAAATAAAGGCAAATAAGAAGGTGGCCATCTATCTGAAAGGCGCAACTGATTCTTAGATGGAGTTGAGGGGGGCCTCTGATCGAGAAAAAAAAAAGCCAGTGACTATGTACAATGTCGATCCCGAAGGGAAGCCCTCGAGGAGATACATGCTAAAGGCTTCGACCTCTCCGAGGAGATAGAGCAGGCTAAGGAAGACGAGGATGATACCAAGTTCCTCCTTTCCTCCGATGATGAAGCCGAAAATGATGTAAAAGAGGCTTACGAGGAGGTTGGTCCTGAAAGGGTTGACGAAGGCAAAGTCCCTGAAGGTAAAAACAAAGTCCCCGATTATATATTAGGTCTTATCTAATTTCTATAAAATGGGTTCCCTGTAGGAGTGTTGTAATTGTACTTTTTGTATCGTTATATAAAGAAATTCTTTGTTCCATCTTTGCATCGTGTTAATTTCTTCCTTGCCTATGCCATAGCTTTTGAACTTTGATGTTGTTGGTGATTAGTCCGATATACTGTATTTAGAATATAAAACCCTTAGGTTTCTAGTTCAGTGAAAGATCGATAATAGGTGACCTCTTGGGGTCCGATCTTTGAGTTAAGTTTTAACTCGAGAATTTTGAGTTCGAACTGAGTAGGGTTCCGAGCAGGGTGTTATTCGATCTTTAAGTTTTCTAAGTATTTTTGTTTTAAACATCGGCTCTTAGGCTCTTTAAGTTGGCCCTTAGTCTCTTTAGATTGGCCCTTAGGCTCTTATAGGTTGGGTCGATTCGACCTCCAATATGGCTATGAATTTTCCCCCATTTTGGCTAAAGACTTTTAAAGTTTAGTTATACCTTGGCATGTTTTGTGTTCATTCGACTCTTCGACAACTCAAATAGGAACCTCGATTATAAGTCGATATGTGACGATAACTGAGTACCTCGTGAGGTTCTCTCAAAGGCGGATTTTTCGACGCCTTTTTGTTGTTCGGAGCTGATATAATCGAAGCTCCTTTTCTTATGTCGAGGGTAGCCTGATTAACCGATTTTTTCGAAGTATTTTAAGGCCTTTAGTTTTATGGCGGAAGTCGTACGTCTCCGAGCCGCGTTATTTTGGCCGTAGCCTTTTAATATGACTGTAGTCTTTATTTTCGGTTGTGGCTTTTAATCCCTGGGTGAGATGACCCCGACCTTAATATAGAAGGTATGACTTTTTAGGGATCTTACAAGTTCGAATATATAGCCTTGGCCTTAATATCGGGGTTACGCCCTTCTAAGGTCTTACAAATTTGAATATGCCTTGTTGAGGTCTTATAGACTCGATGTTGCCTCATTGAGGTCTTACGAGCTCGAGTTTTGATGACTCGATAAGCTGACTGTTGATGAGAGTCCTCGAGTGTTCGAGAGTTTTTGGCTCTTGAGCCACTTTATGTGAAAATAGTAAACTTCTTTAAGGCACAAAGCGTTTTGATAAGTAAAGATGCTTCTTCGATTACTTGATACAAGCGTAAATGTTTTTTCCATCGTGGGCTCGACTATTTTACACGGACACGGTTCATTTGACCATTTGGCCCGATACAACATTCTCCTATCGAGGCCCTCTTTGGCATAACTTGACTTCAAAGTAACCTCCTAGGGTGATTCCCCCCAGTATTCGAGGTTGATTGAAAAGAAGCCTTGAATACTTGTTGAGCTTTCCTTAGGTAGCACATAGATGTTGCCTCGTTAAAAACCTCGCCGGTAAAACCTGTCTGGGATAAAACCCGACCTAAGGGAAAAAGAGTGCAATGCATGCTTTAAAACCCAAGGTATTCGAGCTGGAGGGTGCTTCGATTCCTCTCAATCAAACACCTGCAACGAGTTAGTATGAAATATAAATGAAAAAGTAGAAGATTATACCTCAACAATAATAGCGCTTGAGCGTCGATATGTTTTGATTGCTTGGTAGTTGCTCGCCTTCCATGGTGCTAAGTTTGTAGGATCCTTTGCCTTCTACTCTGAGGATACGGTACGGTCCTTCATTCACTCATTCGGGTTTCAAGTGTTGAGGGTGAGTTTTCTCATAACTAAGTGCCCGACTCCGAAGTAACGGAGGTTTATTCTTCTGTTGTAGTACCTTTCGTCTTTTGCCTTCGAACGGTCATTTGAACTAGTACAACCTCGCGCTATTCATCTTGTAGCTCGAGGGCGGTGTTCATGGCCTCATTGGTGGCCTTGATTTTGTCAGGGTTGATCTCGATTCCCCTGTTCGACACCATGAGACACAAAAATTTGCCCGATCCGACTCCGGAGGCACATTGCTCAGGGTTGAGCTTTATGTTATATCCTCTGAGGATGTCGAATGCTACCTGAAAATGAGTCAAATGGTCCTCTGCGCGCAGGGACTTAACTAGCATGTCATCAATGTAAACTTCCATAGACTTGCCTATTTGATGTTCGAACATCTTATTAACTAGGCGTTGATATGCGGATCTGCATTTTTTTATCCCGAAGGGCATTACATTATAACAGTATGTACCATACTTCGTGATGAACGAAGTCTTTTCCTGGTCCTCCAAGTTCATTTGAATTTTATTGTACCCGGAGTAAGCATCGAGAAAAGTAAGGATCTCGTTAACCGCCCGTGGCATCGATCAAGCAACCGATGTTGGGCAATGGGATTGAGTCTTTAGGTCATACTTTATTCGGGTCTTTGTAATCTACACACATTCTTCATATTTTGAGAAATTTTGTTACCTCGTCTTTGATGAATGAATTCTTCACCTCGGACTGAGGCATGTTCAAGATCTTTGACCGTTGACTTCGTCATCCTAGATCAACTGTTCTCCGATCACCTGTCCCTCGGGTTTGACCAAGGGTGTAGACTGTGGTTGCTATTTGGCTATCTGCTTTTCTTTGGACTTCTCTGAGGTGGAAGGTGGAAGGTGGAAGGTTCCATGACGTGCACCGCGAATATATCCTTTGCTACATGCTGCTCTCCATACACCATTTTTACACCATCCTTTGTTGGGAACTTCATCATTTGATGAAGAGTTGATGGCACTGCCCTCATGCTATGTATCCACGGCCTTCCAAGTAGGGCATTGTACCTCATGTCACCTTCGATGACATGAAACTTGGTGTCTTTAATTGTACCGGCCACGTTGACTGTGAGGATGATTTCCCCCCTCGTTGTCGCACTCGCCATGTTGAATCCATTGAGGACTCGAGAGGCAGCTATGATCTGATCGAGCAGTCCGAGCTGCTCCACCACCCTCGACCTGATTATGTTGGCCGAGCTACCTAGATCCACGAGCACACGTTTAATTTGAACTTTATTCAAAAGAAAAGAAATTACCAGCACATCATTATGAGGCTGAGACAAGGCCTCGATGTCTTCTTCACTGAACGTAAGAGCATCCTCGAGTATGTAGCTTCGAGTTCGCTTTTCCCTTGTGATGGATACTTTTGTGACGTCGACTCCTCCAATGATCATGTGAATTATGTGTTGGGGTTCTTCTAGCTTGTTCTTCCTGTTCGCCTCTCTTTTTCGAAAGTGATTCTTTGCCCGATCGCTGAGGAATTCTCGAAGTTGCCCTTTGTTGATCAGTTAGGCCACCTCCTCTCGAAGTTGTCTATAGTCCTCGGTCCTATGACCGTGAGTTCCATTGTATTTGCACATTAATTTGGGGTTCCTTTGGGAAGGATCTGATTGCATGGGCTTTGGCCACCTGGTATCTCTGATCTTACCTATGGCCGACATGATTTCTGAGGCATCGATGTTGAATTTTTATTCTGATAATCGGGGTGCCTCCACCGGCCCCGTGTGCCTATCAAACTCGGCTGTGCTCATGAGTCCCCTGGAACCTTGACCTCGATCCATCCTTTGATCGTTTCGAGGTACATTACGCCTCAGGACATTTCTCCAATCTTCGACATATGATTGGTATCTTTCCTTGTTTGGTCTCAACTCCCTTTCTACATTCCTTGATTCCTTTTCTAAGAGCCTGCTCGGATATACTGAGTCCGAGGGGGCTCCCAATTGGTCATCCTCGACCCTGACCTTCGATTGATACATGTTGTGCACATCCGCCCAAGTTATGGCGGGATACTCAATCAGATTCTTCTTCAGCTGCTTTGAAGCTATCGAGCTTTGTTCGTTCAAGCCCTGAGTAAAGGCCTGCATTTCCCAGTCATCGGAGACCGGTGGTAATTCCATTCGCTCCATTTGAAAGCGGTATACGAACTCCCTTAGCATCTCGTTTTCTATTTTTTTAATTTTGAAGACATCGGACTTCCTTGTAGCGACCTTAATGACACCAGCATGTGCCTTCACGAAAGAGCCTGCCAGCATGGAAAATTAATCTATTGAGTTCGGGGGGAGGTTATGATACCACATCATGGCCCTTTTGGACAGTGTTTCCCCAAACTTCTTCAACAAGACGGACTCAATTTCGTCGTCTTTTAAGTCATTCTATTTTATACCACAAGTATAATGGTAATATGCTCGTTGGGATCTGTGGTCCCATTGTACTTTGGGATATCGAGCATCCTTAAATTCATCAGAATAGGCTTCGGAGCCGGACTCGATGGAAATGGTTTCTGCACGAACTTCTTTGAATCTACCCCCTTCAAAATCAGAGGTGCGCTCGGGATCTGATCAACCCTCGAGTTATAGGTTTCCACTTTTTTTTTTGTTGGACTCTTATCTTCTTTTCTCCTAATTCAATCCTTTTAGGGAGGTCCTCGAGCATTTTCATAATAGTGGGGTATGTTCCTGACCCATTGTTACTCGATCTTTCTGGTGCTTGCTCAACTCGAGGAGTTGTCTCTGCTTCTGCTATGCTCGGGGTCTTATGATGACTTTGTAACTGAGCTATAGCCATTGGTTGTGCTTGTAACATTTCAAAAATGACATGTAGGCTAACTTCTCTTTCTTCCCGAGTTTGTGTTCTTTGTGCTTCATATTGGTCACCTCCACGCACACTTTCATCGGTATAAGGGTCTATATCAACATGCAAAGCATTGCGTGAGCCTACATCGACGGGGATTTGTGTTGGTTCCACCCCAGCATTTTGCGGTGGCACACCAGCGACTGAGGCAGTTGTACTATTCTCTCCATAGAGCTCGAAAACCGTTGTTTCCATGTGCATTTTTTGAGTTAGACATTTTTTGACCTGAAATCAAAGATCCTTGGACAAGAAAAAGTGTGAAAAATAACTTGTGTTTTCCGAAAACTAGCACCAAAATAATCACTATTATTTTTAGTCACACGGTGGGCGCCAAACTGTTTACCTCGAAAATTGTTTTAAAAATTAAAATTGATTTATGGTTCTAAAAATATGTGATTTATTTTAATACTAGTAGATAGGTGAAAAATGTTAAGTGTAAGTGAGAAATAAATGATAGTCAAACCAGTGTAGTCACGAAGCCGGGGACCTCGAGCTCAATAATATCAGGGGCCTCGAGGGTAGTCTTTGGTAGTTAATAATGAACAATAAATGAAGATCAATAAATGGAGAACTGTAAATGGAGAACAATAAAGTTGTAGAGTAATATTGAGCACGTTAAACGAGAAAAGTAGAGAATGTTCTATTGTAGTGAATATTCATGTGTGTTACAAAATGATAGGGATCCCTTTTTTTATTGGAGGGGAGAACCCCAACATAGTACATGTCTAATTATAACGAAGGAATGCTATTGGTACAGTTATATAACGGCTTAGTACGGACTTGTACTATCTCTTGCAGGCCTTATTAGCTCTAACCACGTGTCCTTGGAAATTTCCCGCCTTTCCATGACGATCAACCATTTTATACTGCTTCGAGGCAGACCGCGATGGGCCTTCGATATACTTTCTCCAGGGATGCATTTCGGGGTCCAATTTCAGGCTCTGCTTTGAGCCTCTCGAGACCGGGCTTGGAACTCCACAAAGGCCTCAAAATCGGACTCCCCGATTTTGGCCGTACACAATACCGCTACTAATTCTGAAGTACTTACATTAAAATTGTAATCTGCTAATTTTGGTTTGGGACTCTGGTCGTTTTACTCTTCCATTACTCATTCCTTTTCCAATCGAAAAGAGGAATTTGTCTCCTTCTACCTTGACCTTTTATCGGATCGTACATGTTATGGCTTTTGCATGGCATCTTTCTTCGCTGGTCCCATATAAGGATCGTACATATTTTTTGTACTTCTTTATTCTGACTTTGATCTTCTAGGCCCGAACATGTCTTCCACCTTTGGCTGATACACCATGTCTTTCTCATTCCAATTTGTCAGTTGGAATTCTCGTTAACTTTCCTTTAACATTCTCGTAGCTTCTTAACTTCTCTCATTCAAGTTCCTTGCAAACACTATTGCTTCCCAATTATCAGGTACATGAGGTAGCAACATCCTTTCTCGTTGGAAGTGATCTACAAACTCCCTGAGTAATTATTTACTTCCTTGCTGTATATTTTAATGTCCTCCATTCATTTCTTCACAATTTGGGCTCCCAAACGTTCTTTAATAAATGAATTTGCAAGGTCTGCAACTGAATCAATAAAACTTCAGGTAAAAGTGAATACCATGTTAGCGCCCCTTTTGTAAGGGTTTCACCGAACGTTTTCACTTGCACTGACTCTATTTCATGCTTAGTCAAATCATTTCATTTGACTCCTTTGCAAAATGTCGTTATGTGATCGCGAGGATCAAAAGTTCCATCATACTTAGGAATATCTGGCATCTTGACTTTTTTTGGTATTGGTAATGGTGTTGCACTAGATTTCCATGGATTTAACAAATACTTATCCATATCCACACCTTAAATTACTGGCGGTACACCTGGAATTTATTATATCCGTTCATTTTGTTGCTTGAGTTGCTTCTTCAAGGTTTGAACAAAATTTTACAAATCATAACCATTTGGTATATCTGACCCTCCTTCTCCACAATTGTTTGGCATTTCTCCACTACCTGAATTATCCAGTCCTAAATTAGGATTTTATGTGGTCGTATTCACTATTGGTGGTACTGGGACTGCATTTCATGCATTGTTTGAAAAAACATGCAATGCCTCACCTATATGTTGAGAAATAAATTGCTTCAACCCATCTTGAAAACTTGACTATTCTTCATTTTGCTGCTTAATGGTGTGATTAGCGGACCTAAATATGAGTTGTCATGTGAACGTTGAGGAGAATGTGTAGGTGAATTTCTTGGAGCCAATCCCCTTTGTCCATTCCCCTACTGAGTAATTTTATCTATTCTAGACATATTTTTTTGGTACAATGTAAGTGTAGTAGAATCCCTTGCTTTACCTTAAGAGGAAGATTTAGGTGTTACACCCCTATATTTCGTACATGAGAGTACGTCGTAAGTCAAATGACGTAAGAACAGAAATAATATCATCTTTGAAAGTCCATAAAGTAAGTTAATCATGTTACCTTGGAGGTTACAAAAGTTTAATACCATGAATAACAAGTACCGAGAGGGTTAGGAAGCTCGGAAGCTAAACTAATTGAAGAAAGTCGACAAGTTTGGAATGTTATAACTAGTACATTTGGGGTGAGACTAGGGATCTTAACATGATAAGGAAGTTATGTTATGAGTTAGTTTAGTCGTATGATATTCGTGCGTTACTTTTTGAAGTCAAGCGAGTTGTGGAACAAAATATGGGAAAGGTCATCACAAGTTACATTCATAAATGTGCTGAAAATTAGGTCAAATGTAGCAGAGATTTTCTCTCAATATAATAAGAATTACGGGGTTATCAACATATCAAATTAAATATCTACAAGTCTATTTTTCAACAGAATAAATCGTTTGTTGATACGACATCAGAGTAGTGAGATATTCGCATTTTCGCGAGACTATGCAAGCAGGCCCCAATGAGACCCACTTTGGCAGTGGATGACTCTCTAACCTTTAAAGATTGGAAGGATTATTTGGGTTCATTTATTCGACCCAACCAGACCCTATACTCTCCCAAAACACTCTCATAGAAGTCTCCATGATTATAGAGTGAAAACCAAAGATAAATACATGAATCAAACGTTAGAAATCACGTCGTGCTAGTGAGTTTTTGTTCTTCTTCGGGTTGCTGATTTCGTGTGGTTCCAGATCGTGTGGGGGGTTATTTTAAGTGGTATATGTTCTGGAAAATACTCTCCTGAGGGTTTCATATCAAACCTAAGTGATTTCAAGTATTTCAAACCGAGTCTAGTGCCGAGAAACCCGAAGTGCTTGCTAGTTTCTCTTCGTTGTTCTTGTGGTTGTATTGGAAGGACGCTTTGTTGTTAAGTAATCTCAAATTCGAGTTTTTCCATCTGTTTGAAGGTAAGGATCCTCTTACTCTACATGTATTTGAGTTTATCCAAGTTACTGCTAAGTCGTTGAAGCTAGAACTTGTGAGATATAGGTCGAAAGGCATGTTAGTCATGTTGATTGTTGGACTGTTTGAGAGGTGTTCTTGTAGCATTTTATAGCTGAAACATTTATGTAATAACTTGAGTATATTGTGCAGTTATTATCAACATTTTCCTGAATATAAATAAGAGGGAAAGGATTCAAAATATAGTGTTGTTTGGGTTGTTCGATGACTTTTTGTAATTTATGGGATGTGGTAAAACAAGGGACGTGCTGTCTGTTTTCTTGTAGAATATTGGTTTCGAAAAATGAAAGTTACAACTCTTATGTGATGACGACGAAGTCAGTTTCCTCATTTAGACGTAAGATCATATTGAGTTTGGTTGACGATTGGAGAGAAGATTGCAAAGGTATGTTAAGGCACTTCCTTCTTTCTTTTGGCGTGCTCTAAAGTGAAATGAACATAAACGGTATGCTATTTCATAACGGATCTACTCCTAGCACGTAAGTTTGTCTATATTTTTCTGTTCTTATCAGGTAAATCTAAGCAAGTATGTATGATCCTTTAATTCTATTGAGGTTCATATTGATGGTATGGATGTCTATAATGTGAATTGAAGGTGTGACGACCTTACGTCACTCCGAAAGGTTTAGAACGTGATTCTATGAGTCCAACATGAATTATATATATGTATCTATTTTACTCTACCGAGTCGCGTTGTAGTCGGTCAGGTACAAATGAGGTCGGGTACGATATGATGATGATGATGCCCATAGAGGCGTATGCTTTTAAAAGTTTATGTATATATATGTGTATCATGCATTTCATGTCAGTATCCCTCAGAGGCACTCAGATATTACAGGTTGTATCTTCTCTATATCTCTGTGTATTATTGTTCTTATTTATGTTTTTCTGCCTTACATACTCGGTACTTTATTTGTACTGACGTCACTTTTACTTGGGGACACTGCGGTTCATGCCCGCAGGTTCCGATAGAGAGGTGGAGAGTATATCTAGTAGGCTATCAGCTCAGCAGAAGGTGTTGGCGTACTCCACTGCTCCAAAGTTGCTTATTTGATCAGTATACTTTAAACATGTAATGATTTGTATAGCGGGGCCCTGTCCCGACCTTTATGACGTTTATGTACTCTTAGTGGTTTGTAGAAAGATGTCATGTATATCGTGTTGGGTCGTCCTATGTCGAGTATTCCCTTATGTTTTATTTTGGTTATCTCATGACGGCCTTGCCGGCTCACTTGCCCATGATAGTTGTCGCACTCCCTTTTTCCTCTCCTTTCGGATCGGTCAAGGGTTTTGACATTATTGGGACAACTAGTTTCCTTTTGGGATAAGGGATATAAGGAATTTGAAGAGTCACCACCTAACGAATTAAGGAGCTTTAGGGCACCTATTAGGGGTCATTTATGACACTAATTGTATAACCAGAGATTGGGTAAGGGCTTGAAATTACTTCAAGGGGAAGGTGCTAGGCACCCCTCGAAGTCCACAACTGTGGGTCCCAGCCAAACTTACTTTGTGAATTAATCAAGTAGCAAATAGACAGTCTAAGCACACAAATAAGGGTTTGACAGGTTAGCAATCTAAGCACACGTATGTGAATAAAGGTTTTAACAGATTTCATAGTATAGGCACACATATGTAAAAGGATAAGGGAGGTCCTAAGTTGTTTATCCTATAGGATCACATCTATGCAATGCCGGTAATCACTCATTAATAAGGGGCTACACATTGCATTAGTGCACAGGTCATCATATCCTTTTCTACCCATTATCCCACCCCTTAACGGTTATTAAGCGAGTTTGTTTTAACGAGCTCTAAGCGTGTTGTTACCCGTCCCTTCCTTGTGGTTCCGGAGGAGTTTAGGACCTCTAAATATGGGCAGTTCTAGACAACCCCTAAGGTTTTAAAAAGAAAAATCTAGGCGACAGTAAAATAACAAGTAGGACCAGCAAGTAGAAAAGAAAGAAAGCAGTTAGACGGCTCATGTTTACCTCCACAGGTAGAGAGAAAATAAACAGCGTGTCTCAAAACACAAATACATACGGTTTTTAAGGAAATATTAGGACAGGATGTCTAGGTGAACATTAATACACAGAATAGGCAACACTTGTTCAAAATTCAGTGGCAGGGTCCTAATGGTTTGCCTACTATTTTAAGACATGTGAAACTTAGCAGTAAACAATCAGAACGTGCAGTTTTTCAGTTTGTACAGGGATTAATTACCTAAGGCTTGCCTAGGCGTGGGATTGTGCATAATTACAAGTTATTCTGAACAGTTTTGAAGTTATTTAATCTACAAATATGTTGTTCTAAGTGACACGGGTTTGAAAATGACAAGATTGATGTCAGATGTACTCAGAAAACACGCACCTACATGTGAGGTTGTTTTTATGACTTTTCATGGATCAGCGATTTATTGTAATTAGACTAGGCGTATTCAAACGAATGCTAGCAGAATCCCTTAGAACATGGTATCTAAATGCACACAGGAGTGACAGATTTTTTTTTGTTAAAGTTATTCATTAATCCTAATAGCAGGATTTCTAAGTTTGAAACTTATACAACGTTAAAGCATGGATTAACGATGTGTGATATGATGAAGCAGTAAATGTGAAGATCTAAGAACAATATATTTAATGCATGTTTAGCATGATTTGGAATCAATGAACACATTAGTCCTATGATATGGATTCTAATGCAAATACACAGAATGTAAAGCCTAAAGCATGCTTTCTACCTAGTGTTATCGACAAAATCATACAGCTACCCTCTCATTTCACTAGCTACCCCAATATCTGTATACAAATAATTATTACAGACCAATGGATGAATGAATTACATAAAAGAAAAAAGGTAAATTAACTATAGGGAGCCTGAAGTAGGACCAAACACAACCTGAGAATACTAGGCCTTCAATGATCTCAAATGCCAAGGACTTCATAGCCAATTTCATGTCCAGGTGTGTCAGAGTTCCCTAAGGACCTCAAGGATCCCGGGCAGTGCTCACACCTAGACTTTTCATAATAGGGATTGAGTAAGTGCAGTCTAGAAGGGCCAGCCCCGATGTGCCAGAGTTCAAAGGGATCTCAAAAGGATCCCAAGGTAGTACACACACTGGAGGGGCAGAACCTAGGGACTTAGGAGTAAAGTTAGAGTGCTTGACATAGTTTTGAAAAGATTTTGACAAAAGACAATACTGGATTGATTCAATAAGTAAAGAAGTTTGCTGAAAATAGGAACTGATTAGTAGTAAAAACAGCTTCTGAAAACAGTGTGAACACTTATGAGAAATCAGTAAACAATTTAAACAGGTTCAGCATCATTCAACCACATATTTCACTCAGGGATTATGGGAATTGGGGACACACAGAACATAGCACATAACAACTGTTGATACCCAATTTTTCCTAAACAATATTTTTAAACTGCATATATATCTTTAAAGTCATGCATTAGCATCAATTGGCATTTTTCCACAATTTTTCTACATTTTATTAATTTGTCCAGCACTTTATTTCTAATAAATAATTATAAAATTGCATCACAAATGATTTCAAAGATATTTCTTGATTTAAGTCATTATTTATGGTCCTATTAAGTCTATATTATTCTATGAATAGCCAATTTGGTACTTTTTGGCTACAATTGCAATAACATTGTAATTATAGCCCATATATATAATTTTCGTATTATTTTAACCAGAAAATTAGTCCTTTATATTTTTAAATGATAAATAAAAACATATCTACGCATGAAATTCTTTTTTTATAATTAGTAATTATTTTATAAATTATTTTAATTAATTTACTTGGGTATTTAATAAATTGCCCTATTTTATTTCAATTATAGCCTATATAACTAGCCAAATGCCTAATTAAATTAGCCCAATACACCCAAGCCCAGATCCTTCCCAAACCCGACCCAGTTCTTGATGAATCTTGGCCGTTGATCATTTTTTATCAACGGCCCAGATTAATGCTTTCCTAAATTAATCCAAACGACCCCCCCTCCCTCCAAACCCTTCACTTTCCTCTCACACTCCACCATCACCCTTCACACTCCTCTCCAAATCCTCTCTGCCCTAACCCTAATTTCCCCTCGTCATTGCTTGCCTGCCTGTCACACCCCGAACCTGGGGGCGAGACCGGCACCTGGTTCCTCACTTATCCTTGCGTACCAACTTGCAATTAAGGGACTCTGAACATATGTTGTCATACTTTGTCCCTAGGCCACATTGGATGACAATGGCGAATGCTGAATAAATGTCAATATAAAACTGGGCCGACAAGGCCGACATAATTATTACAACTGACAAACCAACCAACTATACAAACAAGGCCTACAAGCCCAACATAATGCACTAACTTAAGGATATGTCTACCAGCCTCTACTGATGGATATACTGTGATCGGAACAGCTCCCCGACCTACTCATAACATATATACATAGATATATATATATAAGATGTACATAAGGCTCTAGACCCGGAAACTCTGAAAGGCATAGAGCTTACCGATCAAGCTGAACTCGGGAAATACTTAATGAGGAGGCCTACTCGTCTGTCTGTCTGAACCTGCACGCATGAAATGCAGCGCCCCCAGAAAAAGGACGCCAGTACAAAATAATATACCGAGTATGTAATGCAATATATTGAAAGCTGAAACTGAACTGATAATATAATAACTGCAAGTAGCTGGAAATCAAAGATAATCTGAAGATATGCTTATCTGCAGATACTGACCACACTCTCTCAATATAGTAAGTAAAATAGTTGTCCCGCCTTATAAAGCTCGGTGTATATATATATATATATATATATATATATATATATATATATATATATATATATGCTCTGTCGTAGTAGGCTCGCTCATAGGCGCTCGGCCATACTAGGTTCTATATCTCGACCAACTGGACTCGCTCATAGGCTCTCGGCCACAGTAGGCTCGGTGTATAACTTACCATCTGATCAGAGGTTTCACAATAGGGGCCTGCCCATCGATTATAGCTCGATGGTAATAAAAATACTCCTAATAACGTATATATAAACTCTCTGCTCTCTTGGCTAGAAGAAGTAAATACTCAAATTGACTATGAAAATACACCGCTCCTTAGTAAGAAAACAATATAAAATTATACATTTGATATATAGTGACCAAAAAAAATTAGAGGTCACATCTCTGTCTACAGTGAGACGGTTCACTAGATGTTTATTATTGGCAATTTGGCATAAAAGTATGTGAACTGGAATGAATACATGGTTTACACGTTTATTATAGGTAAGAAAGCATGTGAAATGGAATACGAATGTAGTATCTTCAGCTAATACCTATGACAGAAAGATTTGCACCAATAGATTTTCTTTTTGCACATAATGAGCAAGTGACGGTGAAAATAAAGAGGGACGACTAGACAAAATATGGGGAATCAAAAGCATCTCTAATATCTCTATGGATAGAGTCATGTATGGAAATTGTAAATTTGCTCGTTTCGTTTGTGCCGTATGGATCATGCCAAAAGAAATAAGGGATAGCCTTAACATACCTGAGTCGATTCTCTTGAAAATCCCTTTAGCATACGTTAATTGCGACAACACGTAACGGCAAGATCGGAGTAGGAAAAAATTCGTATGATATTCTTGAGAAAGATTGCACCGTACTTCTTTAGAATCGAAAAATCTCACGTTATCGCTCCAACCATTGTAAATCACGTATGCAATTTCTCCATAATCCTCCAAGTACCCGCTTGGAAATTTTCCAAATGGAGATTCAAAGAACTCACATTGAAAGAATGCTAACAGAAGGTAACTCATGTTGAACGAAGGCTTAAAGAATGTTAAAAGGCCTTATACTTGTATAATTCATATTCTTGCCATACCTATGTGTTGAAGTGACACCTTGCCAAACGTTTTATGAGTCACCTAATGGATTTTGTTGCAAGTTCAAGGGCTGCCACGCTTTGTAGTGCAAGTCCTATCCAAGTTCACCATTAATTAATTACTAACCTCATAATTACTTTGATAATCTCCCACTATTCAATAATTAACTAATTACCCACATAATTAAGGATTATTTCAAATTACTTAAAATACTACTTATTTTTAATATATACTTATACATCATACTATTATTGTCATATGGTACCTTGTATGGTACTAGTTCATAAATATCGGGTATTAACGCTCGGCCTGTATTTTATCCCAATATGCCAAACTTGGACGAAAAATTCATTTTCTTTGACTTGATTCCCCTCTCACCTTCACGAATTTACTCATCACTTGTTTGAAATAGCACCATCCTTATAATCTCCAAATAATCTTTTCCTTGGACTGATGATAATTACCTTATGACAAATTCAACGTACAATACTACAGGGCAACATCGTCGTAATTTAATACTACCAAATATAATATCGACGTAATATTGCGGGGCATAACACTACCGTCGACCATGGTGGATTATCACCATCCTCAAGCCCTAACGGCTCTCCTACGCTGAGTTTTGCTATTTTTGAGGTCCTCAAGGGACCAGCGATCAGTCCACTCACACCTTTGGCCTGTTCTCATTTGTCTCAGGCCGCCAAGGCTTGATTTGAGTAAGATCGTTCTATTTTTTAACTAAACATATGGGCTTCTGAGCCGATGTCTTCATCTCTGGGTTATTTCCTCAAAAACCCTAAGTTCATTTATTAACTTTTTAGACATGTACATATCTGAGGAGGATCGAACTGTTTTTGCTTGATTTTATGAAAAACTTACTAATATCCGAACGACTTTTCATTTTTTTTTCCTAACTAGGGTTTCTGAAAATCTTTCTTCAAAAAGGATTTCTGATGTTTAAGTGCTTATTCTCCGATTCTTGTGTGTTTTAATCGATTTGCTGAATTTCTTCTCAACCCCAACTAGTTCATGTTCAAAACCCCTAATTTTGCACTCTGTTTGGATTGTGAAGTTCGTCCTCGATTATTTTCTATCTGATTCTGCTATGTGTTTGATTCTCATGAATACTGCTTCGTTTAATTCGAATATCTTTTTATTTTTACCCTAGTATCCTCTATTAGGGTTTCAGATTCGATTTTTCTGTTTATACTCGACTTGTCTGCCTATTCGTGTGAGCTTATGTTACTTTCCTTAAAATCAGTACTATTTCGATTCCCCGATTCACTGTGATGATACTTACATGCTGATTTCCGGTTATTTTCACAACCTTTAAATTATCTCTTACCTTATGCTGTGATTGACCGTGTTATATGTTGATTTTTACTACTTATTTCCTTAATTGAACCCTTTGTGTATTTACCCCGAATTACCTACCCCATACCTAAGTTATTTGATTTCCTTCCTTAATTGTTTCTTGTTCTTTACCGTTGGCTCCCTTAATTATGGGACGACCTTACTAATTTTATTCTTAATTGATTCTGTAATTGTCCCTACTTACTGAAAAATTAATTGTTTACCTTATTTACCTAGCTCTCAACTATTATATATACCCTTTTCTATTCTCGCTACAGACACGAACACTAGGTCAGCAATTCTCTCTTACACTTAAAAGCTTTCTGCTCTTTCTTGTTACTTGCTACCGTTATTGAACTAGCCGGTTGGAAGCCAAGGCTAGTTATTGCACTAAAGCAGCTCTATATTCTGTGTTCTTCTCTCGTTAATTGGTATGTTCTGATTCATTTTCAAGTTCTAAACCCTATGTGTTCTATTACTGCTTTAGTCCACTAATTCCATTCCTTTTCCTGTTTATTATTTGGTTGTTCAATATGTGACTAGCATGCCTAAATCTCTGTTTCACCTAGCATGCTTGGACTACTCTGTTTAGTTACT
Source organism: Nicotiana undulata (assembly GCA_005239495.1). Classification (NCBI taxonomy): domain Eukaryota; kingdom Viridiplantae; phylum Streptophyta; class Magnoliopsida; order Solanales; family Solanaceae; genus Nicotiana; species Nicotiana undulata. The sequence goes on from ML266563.1 coordinate 29,570, forward strand.
AGCCTATATGAATTCTGATCAGCATGTCTATGAACCTGCATATTACCTCTATAGCATGTCTCAACCTCACTTTACTCCATGTATGTATGTTTGATTGTTTGTATGTTGCTTACTCAGTTTTTGGTATTAATATGCTTTGCTAAGTCATTTACTACCCCCTGAGTAATTCTGATTCTATGTTCAATTCTGTTTAGTACAACCATGTTCTTAACTGTCTGCTCTAAAATCCATGCCCTATGTCTTTATCATAGTCATATGACTAGCCCCTTAATCCTATAAACTCTTGAAAAAACTCTTGTGCTTCTGTTGTATGTGTTTCACTATGTGTGTTCTATATGTTCCCAATTCCCAATATCCATGTATGAATTATGTTGTTAAGTGATGTTGAACCTGTTTGCTCTGTAGTTAATCTATTGCTTGCTGATTTTTCAAATGATCATACTACTTTTGTTCAAACTATTTTTACTACTGATCAGCCTCCTATTTTCAAAAAAGAAAAAGAACCTTCTTTACTTCTTGAACCAATTCAGTATTGTCTTTCTTGTGAAAACCCTTTTTCAAAACTATGTCAAGCACTCTCTCACTCTACTCTTAAGTCCCTAGGTTCTGCCCCTCTAGTGTGTGACTGCCTTGGGATCCCTTTAAGATCCCTCTGAACTCTGGCACACTGGGACTGGCCCTTCCACACTACACCTACTCAGTTCTTGTTATGAAAGTCTAGGTGTGAGCACCGCCCGGGATCCTTGAGGTCCTTAGGGAACTCTAACACACTTGGACATGAGATTGGCTATGAAATCCTTGGAATTTGAGGTTATAGAAGGCTTGGTATTCTCATGATGTATTTGGGCCTGCTTCAGGATCCCTATAGTTTAATTTCCTTTTCATTTATGTAATTCATTCAGCCATTGGTCTGTATAATTAACTGTAAACATATATTGGGGAGACTAGTGAAAATGGGGTGGGTAGCCCTATAGTATTGTAGACATTACTAGGTAGAAAGCATGATGAAGGCCTTACATTATGTGTGTTTGCATTAGAATCCATGTCTTAGGGTTAATGTGTTAATTTTCATCCAAAATCATGCACAATATGCATTAGGTATCCTATTCTTAGGGTTTCACGTCTACTGCTTCAGCATATTACATGTCATTAATACATGATTTAATGTTGTATAAGTATTCTCACTTACAAATCCTGTTATTAGGTTAATAAACAACCTCAACACAAATCTGTCACTCCTGTGTGCATCTAGACACCATGTTCTAAGGGATTTTATTTGCTTTTGTTTTTAACACGCCTAGTCTAATTACAACAAGTCACTGATCTATGAAAAGGCATAAAACAATCTCACATAAGTGTCATCGTTTCTGAATAAAACTAGTATCAATCCTCTCACTCTCATATTCGTATCACCTAGACATCATGCTTATAGGTTAAACGATTTGAACTATTTATCAACTGCTGTAATTGTGATGGCATACAGTCCCACGCCTAGGCAAGCCTTAGGTAACTAATCTTTATGTAAAACTGGAAAACTTCTTTTTTGATTGTGTTTACTGCTTAAAGACTCACAAGATTAAGAATCAGTAGGCAAACTGATTAGGACCCTGCCGTTTAGTTTATGAAACAATGTTGCAGCTTTATGTTTATTGGTGTTCACTTAGATATCCCGTCTTAGGATCATTTTCTAATAAAACTACTTTGCATGTGTTTGAGACGTGTTGTTTATGTGCATTACATGTGGAGGTAAACATGAGCCTCTTAACTATTTCTTTCATTTATCTGTTAGTCCTAATTGTTATTTGCTTGTTGCCTAGAATTTTCCCTTTTTTTAAAACCTTAGGGGGTTTTCTAGAACTGTCCAGATTTAGAGGTCCTAAACTCCTCCGGGACCACAGGGAAGGGACGGGTAACAGCACGCTTAGACCTCATTAAATCAAATTCTCTTAATAACCGCTAAAGGGTGGGATAATGGGTAGATAAGGATATGATGACTATGCACTAATGCAACGTGTAGCCCCTCATTGAGGAGTGATTACCGGGCATTGCATAGGTGTGATCCTATAGGATAAACAACTTAGGATTTCCATTTAGCCTTTTACATATGTGTGCTTAGACTTCTAATCCACTAAGACTGTTATTTGTTTACATATGTGTGCTTAGAATATCTATTTGCTACTTGATTAATTCACAAAGTAAGTTTGGCCGAGACCCACAGTTATGGACTTTGAGGGGGTGCCTAACACCTTCCCTTTGAAGTAATTTCAAGCCCTTACCTAATCTCTTGTTATACAATTAGTATTATAAGTGACCCGTAGTAGGTGCCCTAACGCACGTTAATTCGTTAAGTGGCGACTCTTCAAACTCCTTATATCCGTTACCAAAAGGAAATGAGTTTTCCCAATAATGTCGAAAACACTGACCAATTCGAAAGGAGAGGAAAGAGGGGGGCGCGACAGCATGGTGACTCTGTTGGGGACTCTTAGGCTTTTACCACTACAAACTGCTTTGTGAATTTGCCTACTTGCACCCTTTCCCTTCCCTCTTATGTGCAATTAATTGTTTATTTTTCCATGTATTTATTTTCCAGAATGAAACTAATATGTTTATTTGTTTTCTTATGTAACTGTTTTCAATTATAATTGTTGCACTTATCGCTTTCATAACGTGCAAATACATGACAATATGTTATTTATTGCTTACTTATTGCTGCATAATCATGCTCAACATCATACTCCACTCATGCCTATTCAAATCCTATAGCAACGCTTGATGAGTGGTTGCGCTCTTCCAATTAATATCACCCCCTAAATTCGGAAAGGCTTATTTGCGGTAAAACCAGTCGATCAGCGGTGCAGTCGATGGTTCCGTGCCTTCCCCCTCGAGTTGTCCGCTCGAGGGTACCAGTCTAGACCTCCATAGAAACCTCACTCTCGTTATATTGTGCGTGCATCATGGTCAAACCTAGTTGGGTTAATGTGTCATCCGCACAATTACCCTTTAAGACAGCCTTATCCAAAGTCCACTGGGATTTTATAATCCCAACGGACACGATCACATTATGTTCATTAATTTGGAGAACTAAATGCATGTATTCTAATCATAAGTGTATAAATAGTCGAGTATGGTGGGGGTAAGGGCCTAACCATTTTTGTCTTGCAAAAAATGAGGCACGAGGTCCCTAGATTCGGTATGGTCAGAAATATCCCACCAATGCTCCTCGACTGGTGGGAAGACCTTTCCTCCAGTGATAAGAAACACGTGAAGAAGTATATAGGCAATTTGTCGTCTCTCTTAGACATCCAATCAAACAATATGTTGATTGAGGCCGCTACTTTGTTTCGGGATAGCGAGAGAGTTGTATTCTGCTTCGGGAATATCGAAATGACACCGCTCCTAGAAGAAATAGGAGGACTTGCTAGGATATCTTGGGAAAGTACGGGGTTGTTAGTACTTGAGAACCGCACAGGAAAAGGTTTTCTGAAAATGATGGGGTTGAAAAAGAATGTTGAACTGGAGTGTTTGAAACAATCTTACATACCATTCGAGTACTTATATGAAAGATACGGTCACATAAAATCATATTGTACCTATCATGATGAGATTGCCATCACATCTCTGGGTCATATCGCAGGGTATTTGTATTCATTGTATGCTTTCTGGGATTGATAGTGTTTCCGACAAAGAGCGAAAGGATTCATACCATGTTAGCCATGGTAACCCGGGCCTTGATGGAAGGGATCGATGGGCAAACCTTCAGCATTGTCCCTATGATCCTAGCTGATATTTATCAATCCTTGGAACGTTGCCAAAGAGGAGCTAAGCATGGTGGATTATCACCATCCTCAAGCCCTAACGGCTCTCCTACGTCGGGTTTTGATATCTTTGAGGTCCTCAAGGGACCAGGGATCAGTCCACTCACACCTTTGGCATGTTCTCATCTGTCTCAGGCCGCCATGGCTCGATTTGAGTAAGATCGTTCTATTTTTTGCCTAAACCTATGGGTTTCTGAGCCGATGTCTTCATCTATGGGTTATTTCCTCAAAAACCCTAAGTTCATTTCTTAACTTTTTAAATTTGTACAGATCTGAGGAGGGTCAAACTATTTTCGCTTGTTTTTATGAAAAACTTACTGATTTCCGAACGACTTTTCATTTCTTTTCCTAACTAGGGTTTCTAAAAATCTTTCTTCAAAAACGATTTATGATGTTTAAGTGCTTATTCTCCGATTCTTGTGTGTTTTAATCGATTATGTTGAGTTTCTTCTCAACCCCAACTAGTTCATGTTGAAACCCCTAATTTTGCACTCTATTTAGATTGTGAATTTCGTCCTCGATTATTTGTTATCTGATTATGCTATGTGTTTGGCTCTCATGAATACTGCTTCGTTTAATTCAAATATTTCGTGATTTTTACCCTAGTATGCCTCTATTAGGTTTCAGATTCGATTTTTTGTTTATACTCGACTTGTCTGCCTATTCATGGGAGCTTATGTTATTTTCCTTAAAAATCAGTACTATTTCGATTTTCCTTATTCACGGTGATGATACTTACATGCTGATTTCCGGTTATTTTCCCTATTATCAAAACCTTTAAATTATCTCTTACCTTATTCTATGATTGACCATGTTATTTGTTAATTTTCACTACTTATTTCCTTAATTGAACCCTTTGTGTATTTACCCCGAATTACCTACCCCATACCTAAGTTATTTGATTTCCTTCCTTAATTGTTTCTTGTTCTTTACCGTTGGCTCCCTTAATTATGGGACGACCTTAATAATTTTATTCTTAATTGATTCTGTAATTGTCCCTACTTACTGAACAATTGATTGTTTACCTTATTTACCTAGCTCTCAACTATTATATATACCCTTTTCTATTCTCGCTACAGACACGAACACTAGGTCAGCAATTCTCTCTTACACTTAAAAGCTTTCTGCTCTTTCTTGTTACTTTCTACCTTTATTGAACTAGCCGATTGTAAGCCAAGGCTAGTTATTGCACTAAAGCAGCTCTATATTCTGTGTTCTTCTCTCCTTAATTGGTATGTTCTAATTCATTTTCAAGTTCTAAACCCTATGTGTTCTATTACTGCTTTAGTCCACTGATTTCCATTCCTTTTCCTGTTTATTATTTGGTTGTTCAATATGTGACTAGCATGCCTAAATCTCTGTTTCACCTAGAATGCCTGGACTACTCTGTTTAGTTGCTAGCCTATATGAATTCTGATCAGCATGTCTATGAACCTGCCTATTACCTCTATAGCATGTCTCAACCTAACTTTACTCCATGTATGTATGTTTGATTGTTTGTATGTTTCTTACTCAGTTTCTGGTAATAATTTTCTTTGCTAAGTCATTTACTACCCCCTGAGTACTTCTGATTCTATGTTCAATTCTGTCTAGTACAACCATGTTCTCAACTGTCTGCTCTGAATTCCATGCCCTATGTCTGTATCATTAGTTGTATGACTAGCCCCTTAATCCTATAAACTCTTGAAAAAGCTCTTGTACTTATGTTGTATGTGGTTCACTATGTGTGTTATATATGTTCCCAATTCCCAATATCTCTGTGTGAATTCTGTTGTTAAGTGATGTTGAACTAGTTTGCTCTGTAGTTAATCTGTTGCTTGCTGATTTTTCAAATGATCACACTACTTTTATTCAAACTATTTTTACTACTTATCAACCTCTTATTTTCAAAAAGAAGAGAAAAAAACTTCTTTACTTCTTGAACCAATTCAGTACTGCCTTTCTTGTCAAAACCCTTTTTCAAAACTACGTCAAGCACTCTCACTCTACTCTTACGTCCCTATGTTTTGCCCTTTTAGTGTGTGACTGCCTTGGGATCCCTTTGAGATCCCTCTGACTCTGTCACACTAGGGCTGGCCCTCCACACTGCACTTACTCAGTTCTTGTTATGAAAGTCTAGGTGTGCCCGGGATCCTTGAGGTCCTTAGGGAACTCTGACACACCTAGACATGAGATTGGCTATGAAATCCTTGGCATTTGAGGTTATGGAAGGCCTAGTATTCTCAGAATGTATTTGGTCTTGCTTCAGGCTCCCTATAGTTTAATTTCCTTTTCATTTATGTAATTCATTCAGCCATTGGTCTGTAATAATTAACTGTGAACAAATATTGGGGTGACTAGTGAAAATGGGGTGGGTAGCCGCATAGTATTGTAGACATTACTGTGTAGAAAGCATGTTGTAGGACTTACATTATGTGTGTTTGCATTAGAATTCATGTCTTAGGGTTAATGTGTTCATTTGCATCCAAAATCTTGCTCAATATGCATTAGGTATCATGTTCTTAGAGTTTCACGTCTACTACTTCAGCATATTACATGTCATTAATCCATGATTTAATGTTGCATAAGTATTCTCACTTAGAAATCCTGCTATTAGGTTAATCAACAAAATTAACACAAATCTGTCACTCTTGTGTGAATCTAGACACCATGTTCTAAGGGATTTTATTTACATTTGTTTTTAACACGCCTAGTCTAATTACAACAAGTCACTCATCTACGAAAAGGCATAAAACAGTCTCACATAAGTGTCATCATTTCTGAATAAAACTAGTATCAATCCTCTCACTCTCAGATTCGTATCACCTAGACATCATGTTTATAGGTTAAACGATTTCTGAACTGTTTATCAACTCCTGTAATTATGATGGCATACAGTCTCACGCCTAGGCAAGCCTTAGGTAACTAATCATTATGTAAAACTAGAAAACTACTTTTTTGATTGTGTTTACTGCTTAAAGACTCACATGTTTAAGAATCAGTAGGAAAACTGATTAGGACACTGCCGTTTAGTTTATGAAACAGTGTTGCAGCTTTCTGTTTATTGGTGTTCACTTAGATATCTTGTCTTAGGATCATTTTCTAATAAAACTAATTTGCCTGTTTTTGAGACGTGTTGTTTATGTGCATCACATGTGGAGGTAAACATGAGCCTCTTAACTGTTTCTTTCATTTATCTGTTAGTCCTAATTGTTATTTGTTTGTTGCCTAGAATTATCCTTTTTTTTAAACCTTAGGGGTTTGTCTAGAACTGTCCAGATTTAGAGGTCCTGAACTCCTCCGGGACCACAAGGAAGGGACGGGTAACAGCACGCTTAAAGCTCGTTAAATCAAATTCTCTTAATAACTGCTATGGGGTGGGATAATGGGTAGGTGAGGATATGATGATTGTGTGTTAATGCAACGTGTAGCCCCTCATTGAGGAGTGATTACCGGGCATTGCATAGGTGTGATCCTATAGGATAAACAACTTAGGATTTCCCTTTAGCCTTTTACATATGTGTGCTTAGACTTCTAATCCACTAAGACTGTTATTTGTTTACATATGTGTGCTTAGACTATCTATTTGCTACTTGATTAATTCACAAAGTAAGTTTGGTCGGGACTCACAGTTGTGGACTTTGAGGGGTTCCTAACACCTTCCCTTTGAAGTAATTTCAAGCCCTTACCCAATCTCAGTTTATACAATTAGTATTATAAGTGACCCGTAGTAGGTGCCCTAACGCACCTTAATTCGTTAGGTGGCGACTCTTCAAACTCCTTATATACCTTCCCAAAAGGAAATGAGTTGTCCCAATAATGTCGAAAACTCTGACCAATCCGAAAGGAGAGGAAAAAGGGGGGGCAACAACAACAGGAGTACAGAAGTTTTTTAGAGTTCTATAGGATTAAGGAATTAATCATACAGCTAATAGTACAAACATAGGGCATGGATTACAGAACAGACATGTGGGAACATAGTACACTAGACAAATGAGGCATAGAACAAGAGTTTCTTAGAAATCTTAGACAACTTAGCAAGCAGATTGAACCAGAACCTTAGTAAACAGATTAGGCAAACAATCAAACATGGAACAGAATCAGGTTGAGGCTTGCTAGAGAAAGCAACAGGCAGATCCTTAGACATGCTAGTTATAAGTTAAACTGGAAAAAATTCATACATGCTACTGAGTAAGCAGCATAGTTTAGACATGCTGGGTGAAACAATGATTTAGCCATACAAGTTACACATTGAACAATAAGATGCTAAGCAGGAACAAAACAAGAAATCATTGAACTGAAGCAATAACAGAACACATAGAGTTTTGGACTTGAAATTGAATTAGGACATACCAGTTAAGGAGAGAAAACACAAAGTATAGAACAGGTGTAGTGCAATAACTAGCCTTGGCTTACAACCGGCTAGTTCAGTAAAAGTAGCAAGTAACAAGAAAGAGTAGAGAGCTTTTAGTGTAAGAGAGAATTATTGAACTAGTGTCCGTGTGTGTTAGTGAGAATAGGGGAGAGTATATATATATAATAGTTGAGAGCTGGACTAAATAAGGTAAAGAATCAATTATTCAGTGATTAGGGAAAATTACATAATCAATCATGCATAAAATCAGCAAGGTCTTCCTCTAATTAAAGGGTAACCAGTTAACGGTAAAGAGCATGGCAGATAATTAGGGAAAGAAATCAAATAACTTAAGTACGGGGTAGGTTGTCACGACCCAAATCCTAATTTAGGCCGCGATGGCGCCCAACAGCGGGATTAGGCAAGCCAATATGAATTACACTAGGGGTTACCCTTCCCATATGATTAAACAAGTCAATATTTACCAGTTTTAAACAATTAAACATGATAATAGCTTGATACGAAAATAAAATCATAACAATATATGGCCAAAATAAAACATATGTACGGATATACCGTCCAAAACCCAAAATATACACTACGTCTGTGCCAGGAACTAGTGTCACGAGTGTCACGGGCAACTAGCAGAATATACAAGATACATATATATACAAATCCACAGTCTGGATGAAATAGACGGGGAAAATAACAAAGGAACTTCGGGGTGCTGCTAGGAGGTCGCCAGGAAGAGCAGCTCACCGTGAAGTCTAATCACACAAATCAGTATCTAGCACCGGCCTGATAATCAGATGTACCAGCCTCCAGACCTATACAATCAAGTACATAATAAGAAGAAGTGAAGCATGAGTACATAAATAAATATGTACCCAGTGAGTATCCCGTCTAAACTCGAAGGGGTAGTGACGAGAGGTCGACTAGATACTCACTAAGGTCCAGCAATATAATATAAAAAGAGATGTGGCTAAAATTGTAGGCATGTGAAGCAAAAATCAACAAGTACATAAGCAAATAATGTTATCCAAGTAACAGCTGAAAATGACCTGCAAGTGCCAAACCTCCATTTACACAATACCTGTCAATCCCACTATGTGCGACTCAGACTCAAGTGATAATACAATACCAGAGCAAGACAAGCGGCCGAAGTCATAAGGACTGAGGTCATAAGCTACCCACGATCGCGAATCATACATGCGACTCGTGTGCTGACTTGATAATGATAAGCTCCCCACGATCGCGAATCTTACCTGCGACTCGTGTGCTGACTCGATAATGATAAGCTCCCCACGATCGCGAATCTTACCTGTGACTCATGTGCTGACTCGATAATGATAAGCTACCCACGATCGCGAATCTTACATGCGACTCGTGTGCTGACTCGAAAATGATAAGCTACCCATGATCGCGAATCTTACCTGCGACTCGTGTGCTAACTCGATAATGATAAGATCCCCACGATTGCGTATCTTACCTGCGACTCGTATGCTGACTCGATAATGATAAGCTACCCACAATCGCGAATCTTACCTTCGACTCGTGTGCTGACTCGAAAATGATAATCTACCCACGATCGCAAATCTTACCTGCGACTCGTGTGCTAACTCGATAATGATAAATGCATATTTATATATATAGGTTTATATGTGTACCGACTCAACAGTGAACCCGACAGGATCGTGCCAATACCACTGTAGCCAACTGAGATTGAAATCATAATATTTCACCTCTCCATGCCATCTCAACAACAATCACAACTTGCAATACATACGAGGTACAAATAAGGCACATAGAGGCATGCTCGTGAATCCTAAAGCTACCCAACATTGCAATATAGTCGCCACGAACGGACTCTCGTCACTTGATACGTACGCGGCCCCCACAATATGTACACATAAAAAATAAGGAACCTATGGGGACGTTTCCCCCTTACGAGGTTGGAAAGGAGACTCACCTCGTGACGAAATCACTCCTCGAATCAAGGATGCGCCCGCAATCTTCGAAGTCTACCCTCGACGGCTCACAACTAGCCAAATATAGCGTAATTGAATCAATTTAAGTTCGAAGAATAAGAATCAACCAACAAACCCAAAATTAGGCATTCTTGAAGGATTTTGGAATTTCAACCCCGGGCCCACGCGCTCAGATTTCGAAAATTCTCGAAGGAATCACTTACCCGAAGCCTAAGGATCATGATTATGTGATTTATACTTGAATTCATAACAAGAATTGAATAGTTCGCCAAATTCACAAGAATCCTATTTACTACCCCAAATCTAGGTTTTACTAAGATTTAGTAGCTAATTCCCTTGTTAATTCACATATTAGACTAGACAAATGGAGTGAAATTACTCACCTTTGGTGGACTTGGTCGTGGGCAGGTTTTCCCCAAGCTTGAGAGCTCTTTAATGGAGGTTGAGTGAGAAAAAGATGAAGGAAATCCGTGTTTTGACATTTAAATACAAGCTGCCCACAGGGGTTTCCGCACCTGCGAGGAAATGGCCGCACCTGCGAGGAAATGGCCGCACCTGCGGGAAATGGACGGGGGAGTTGGGTTCGGACCTGCGGAGTTGGGGGCCACACCTGTGGTCCCGCTCCTGCGGAAGTTGCGTACCTGCGAGGATGGGACCGAAGGAGGGGTCCCGCACCTGCGGTCACACTAGCTACAGCTGCACCAGCAATGTTTTTAGCTGGTTTTTGGCCTCGTGCGGGGTCCGGGAGGCACTTGGGTCCACCCGAGCCCCCGTCCAAATATACCAACAAGTCCTAAATCATTGTACGGACTTTCTCGAGCCCACGGAACACTCAAAACAACGCTAAAACTCAAAATCACATCCCAAAACCTCTAAATTCATAACTTAAGACTTTCAAACTCTAGATTTCTATAATGATGCGCCGATCCGACCTATACAACTCGGAATGACTTCAAATTTTGCAGACAAGTCATAAATCACCATACGGAACTATTCTCGATCCCGAAATTCCGTTCCGGCCTCGATAGCATAAAATCACGTCCCGAACCAAATTTCAAACATAAGGAAATCCTGATTTCCATTTCGGACGTCGAAATGCTCCTGGGTCATCGAAAACCCGAGACAAACATACGCCCAAGTCCGAAATCATCATTCGGAGCTACTGGAGCTGTTAGAACTCGATTCTGAGGTCGTTTGCTCAAAATGCTGACCAAAGTCAAACTTGGCAAAATAGGCCAACCTTAAAGAACCAGGTGTTCCTAAATCACTCAAACCATCCCTGAATCCTGGTCCACCCGTCCCCGCGAGTCATAAAGAACGAATAGCCGCTATGGAAGGTTTCATTTAAGGGAACGGGATCCTAATACGCAAAATGACTGGTCTGGTTGTTACATTCTCCCCCTCTTATACAAACGTTCGTCCTCGAACGGGTCTAGAATCGTACCTGGTGTGTTGAATAGCTGTGTATATCTGCTCCGCATGTACTCCTCGGACTCACAAGTCGACTCCTCAACTGGTTGGCCCCTCCACTGAACCTTAACTGCAGAAACTATCTTGGACCTCAACTGGCGGTCCTGTCTATCAATAATAGCTACTGGCTCCTCCTCGTAGCCCAACTTCTCATCTAACTGAATCGTGTTGTAATCAACTACGTGGGAGAAGCCGGCGTGATACCACCAAAGCATGGATACGTGGAAAACCGGGTGAACTCCTGATAAGGCTGGAGGTAAAGCAAGCTCATAAGCGACCCCTCCGACTCGCCCAAACACCTCGAATGGACCTATAAACCTGGGGCTCAGCTTGCCCTTCCTCCCGAATCTCATGATACCCTTCATAGGCGAAACCTTCAGCATAACCTTATCTCCATCCATAAATGAAGACTGAGCAACTACATGAGCCAAAACTCGACGAGGCTCCGAAAGGTCCAATCTCACAAGGCGATTGGCCAAGGCTAAAGGTGTCTCCTCAGCTGCAATGTAGGCCAAGCTACCCATACTCGCTGCCCTCCTGCTCAAAGCATCTGCTACTACATTCGCCTTGCCCGAGTGATACAAAATAGTGAGATCATAGTATTTTAACAACTCAAGCCATCTCTGCTGCCTCATATTAAGGTCCCTCTGCTTAAACAAATGCTGCAAACTGCGGTGGTCTGTGTAGACCTCACATGACATACCATACAAATAGTGCCGCCAAATCTTCAAAGCATGAACAATCGCCGCCAACTCTAAGTCGTGCACAAGATAATTCTTTTCATTAACCTTCAGCTGGCGTGAAGCATAAGCAATAACCCTGCCATCCTGCATCAACACACATCCCAACCCGACGCGTGAAGCGTCGCAATATATAGTATACATCCCAGACTCAGAAGGTAATGATAGAACTGGTGCTGAGGTCAATGTTGACTTGAGCTTCTGAAATCTCACCTCACACTCGTCGGACCATTGGAAAGGGGCATTATTTTGAGTCAATATAGTCAATGGAGATGCAGTAGAGAAGAATCCCTCCACAAACCATCGATAATAGCCTGCTAGACCCAGAAAACTCCTGATCTCTGAAGCTGAAGTAGGACGCGGCCAACTCTGAACGGCCTCAATCTTCTGCGGATCAACCTTGATACCCTCTACGGATACCACATGCCCCAACAATGCCACAGACTCTAACTAGAACTCGCACTTGGAGAACTTAGCATATAGCTTCTGCTCTCGCAAGGTCTGAAGCACAACCCTCAAATGCTGCTCGTGCTCACCAAGGCTCCGTGAGTAGATCAATATATCATCAATGAAGACAATAACGAAGGAGTCGATAAACGGCCTGAAAACCCTACTCATCAAGTCCATAAATGCTGTTGGGTCATTAGTCAAGCCGGAGGACATCACTAGAAACTCATAATGGCCATATCTGGTGCGAAATGCAGTCTTCGGAACATCAGAAGCCCGAATCTTCAACTGGTGATAACCCGATCTCAGATGAATCTTAGAAAACACCCGAGCACCCTGCAACTGGTGAAACAAATAATCAATGCGCGGCAGAGAATACTTGTTCTTGATGGTCACCTTATTCAACTAACGATAGTCAATGCACATCCGCATAGACCCATCCTTCTTCTTCACAAATAAGACCGGAGCACCCCACGGTGACACACTCGGCCTGATGAACCCCTTGGCCAACAACTCCTCAAGCTGCTCCTTCAACCCCTTTAGCTCCTTAGGAGCCATAAGATAAGGGGAATGGAAATAGGCTGAGTATTTGGAGCCAAATCAATACAGAAGTCTATATCTCAATCTGGAGGCATGCTTGGAAGATCTGAAGGAAACACCTCTGGGAACTCTCGATCAACAGGCACTGAATCAATGGTAGGAGACTCAGCGGTGGTGTCCCGCACAAAAGCAAGGTAAGCTAAGCAACCCTTCTCGACCATGTGCCGAGCCTTCATATAGGAAATGACCCGACTGAATGCACTAACTGAAGAACCCCTCCACTCTAACCTCGGTGACTCAGGCATGGCTAATGTAACTGTCTTGGCATGGCAATCCAATACAGCATGATAAGAAGATAGCCAATTCATGCCCAAAATAACCTCGAAATCAACCATATCGAGCAATAACAGGTCGGCTATGGTCTCAAGCCCACAGAAGGTAATCACACAAGATCGGTAGACTCGGTCTACTACCACAGAATCGTCCACAGGAGTGGAAACATACAAAGGAGAACCCAAGGACTCACGAGGAACATCCAAAAAATGAGCAAATAATACGGAAACATATGAGTACGTAGACCCTGGATCAAATAACACTGAAGCCTCCCTACCACAGACTGGAATAATACATGTAATCACGGCATCTGAGGCCACTGCGTCTGATCTGGCCGGAATAGCACAGAATCTGGCTATAGCACCTGAAGACTAAGCTCCCCCAGAACGAGCTGTAGCTGACTGACCCCCTCCTGACTGGCCTCCCCTTCTAGGACGGCCCCTGCCAACCCGACCCCCACCCCTAGGTGGTCGAACTGCTGGTGCTGAAATCGTAGGCTGGTGACTCTACTGCACGGCCTTGCCCCGATAGTGGGAGCAATCCCTCATCATGTGGCCTAAGTCCCCACACACGTAGCATCTTAAATGTGACATATCCTGCTGTCTTGTGGAGTAAGAGTCCTAAATGTCCGGAGTGCGATGAGAGTCATCTGACACAACACTGAAATAGGAACCAAAGGATGTCTGACGACTGGAGTAACCACTGGATGAGCTGTGGATGGCTGAAGGATGGTAGGAGCGCTCTGGCATGGCGCTGAACTGAGGCCTCACTGGAACACCCCTAGGAGGTAGTGGAGGTGTTGTATATGAAAGCCTACTGAACTGACCACCTCCGAACTGACCCCTTCCCCTAGCTAAAGCCCCTCTGAAATCACCTGAGAGTCTGGCCCTCTTGTCCTGTTGACCCTGCAGACCCTGCTCCCTGCTCCTCAGTCGGTATCCCTCAATCCATCGAGCTATCTCGACTACAATCTGATACGGGGTACCCATCTCTACCTCTCTGGCCATAGAGGTCCTGATACCTGGGTGTAAGCCTGCCACGAACCGCCGTACCCTCTCGGCATCAGTGGGCAATATCATGAGAGCATGGCGGGATAACTCTGAAAATCTCGCCTCATAATCAGTCATGGACATCTTCCCCTGCTCTAACCTCTCAAACTGACCTCGAAGCTCCTCCCTCTCAGAAGGCGGAATGTATCTATCCAGAAATAGCTGAGTAAACTGACTCCACGTGACAGGAGAAGAATCTGATGGCCTGCTAAGAACATATGACTGCCACCAGCGGCGAGCTCGACCCTCAAACTGAAATGTAGTGAAGTTTACCCCATGCGACTCTAATAACCTCATATTGTGTAGTCTGTCCCTGCACCTGTCAATGAAATCCTGGGCATCCTCGCCCCGCTCACCCCCAAAAACTGGAGGGCGAAGCCGGATCCATCTATCTAGCATCTTCTCTTGGTCGCCCTCTTCAACTGGCCTGGGATCTAGCTGTGCTACTATAGGCTGAACTCCACCCACGGGCGGTGTACCCGGAGTGTGATGTGTTGCTTCCTGTCCGGTGGCCTGAGCGGTAGGGGTGTGAACTCCTCTCCCGCCTAGGAAGTGGCAGGATCTGCTGGAAGTACGCCTGTCTGGGACATGGTGTCCATGAATCTCAACATGCGGACCATGACCTCCTGGAAGCCTGGCGCCGTCATAAAGTCCGCTGGAGCAGGAGCAACGGGAGGCAACTCATCCCTCTCCTCGATAATAGGATCCTCAAGTGGTGCAACTGGTACAGCTCTAGGACGCCCTCGTCCCCTGCCTCGGGCAGGTGCCCTACCCGTGCCCCTACTACGGCCTCGAGCGACGGGGGTAGCAGCCTCTCCCGAATCAGGAACATGAGAAGTACGCGTCCTCACCATCTGTGAGAGAGTAGAAGATCAAATTTGAGTACATCATCGGTTGCACGATAGGATATGAACAAAGAGGAGTTTCTTAACACCCTATAGCCTCCTGAAGATAAGTACAGACGTCTCCGTACCGATCCTCAAGAATCTACTGGATCTGCCCGTGACTCGTGAGACTACGTGACCTAAGTCTCTGATACCACCTTGTCATGACCCAAATCCTAATATAGGCCGCGATGGTGCCCAACAACGGGATTAGGCAAGTCAATATGATGTGATTAAACAAGTCAATATTTACCAGTTTTAAACAATTAAACATGATAATAGCTTGATACGAAAATAAAATCATAACAATATATGGCCAAAATAAAACATATGTACGGATATACCGCCCAAAACCCAAAATATACACTACGTCTGTGCCATGAACTAGTGTCACGAGTGTCACTGGCAACTAGCAGAATATACAAGATACATATATATACAAATCCACAGTCTGGATGAAATAGACGGGGAAAATAACAAAGGAACTTAAGGGTGCTGCTAGGAGATCGCCAGGAAGAGAAGCTCACCGTGAAGTCTAATCACACAAATCAATATCTAGCACTGGCTTGATAATCAGATGTACCACCCTCCGGACCTGTACAATCAAGTACAGAAGAAGAAGAAGAAGAAGTGCAGCATGAGTACATAAATAAATATGTACCCAGTGAGTATCCCGTCTAAACTCGAAGGGGTAGTGACGAGAGGTCGACTAGACATTCACTAAGGTCCAGCAATATAATATAAAAAGAGATGTGGCTAAAACAGTAGGCATGTGAAGCAGAAATCAACAAGTACATAAGCAAATAATGTAATCCAAGTAACAGCTGAAAATGACCTGCAAGTGCCAAACCTCCATTTACACAATACCTGTCAATCCCATTATGTGCGACTCAGAATCAAGTGATAATACAATTCCATAGCAAGACAACCGGCCGGAGTCATAAGGGTGGTCATAAGGACTGAGGTCATAAGCTACCCACGATCGCGAATCATACCTGCGACTCGTGTGCTGACTCGGTAATGATAAGCTCCCCACGATCGCGAATTTTACCTGCGACTCGTGTGCTGACTCGATAATGATAAGCTCCCCACGATCGCAAATCTTACCTGCGACTCGTGTGCTGACTCGATAATGATAAGCTACCCACGATCGGAAATCTTACCTGCGACTCGTGTGCTGACTCGAAAATGATAAGCTACCCACGATCGCGAATCTTACCTGTGACTCGTGTGCTGACTTGATAATGATAAATGTATATTTATATATATATAGGTTTATATGTGTACTGACTCAACAGTGAACCCGACAGGACCGTGCCAATACCACTGTAGTCAACTGGGATTGAAATCATAATATTTCACCTTTCCATGCCATCTCAACAACAATCACAACTTGCAATACATACAAGGTACAAATAAGGCACATAGAGGCATGCTCGTGAATCCTAAAGCTACCCGACATAGCAATATAGTCTCCACATACGGACTCTCATTCCGAGGTCGTTTGCTCAAAATGTTGACCAAAATCATCATTCGGAGCTGCTAGAGCTGTCAGAACTCGATTCTGAGTTCGGTTGCTCAAAATGTTGACCGAAGTCAAACTTGGCCAAATAGGCCAACCTTAAAGAACCAGGTGTTCCTAAATCACTCAAACCATTCCCGAATCCTGGTCCACCCATCCCCGCGAGTCATAAAGCATGAATAGCCGTTATGGAAGGTTTCATTTAAGGGAACGGGATCCTAATATGGAAAACGACCGATCTGGTCGGTACATAGGTAATTAAGGGTGAATACATAAGAGTTCAATTAAGGAAATAACTAGAAGAATCATTAAATAACACGGTTAATCAAAAATAAGGCAAGAAATAATTAAAAGCTGTAAAAAATATGGAAATAATTCAGAAAAATCAGCACTTAGGTATTACCATAGCAAATTAGTGAATCAAGGACTCGAAATAACATTGATTTAAGAAAATAACATAGGTTTCCATGAATAAGCAAATAAACCAAGCATAAATAGAAAAAATTGAATCTGAAACCCTAGTAGAGACATACTAAGGTAACATCATTGTGTATTCAAATTAGACGAAGGATAAGCCATGCGAATCAAAGCACAGAACCAAGTCAAGTAGAAAATAACATAGACAAACTCAGAATCCAACCGAAGTGTCAAAATGGGGGTTTTAGCATAGCTAATTAGGGTTAAGGAAAAACTTAACAAACGCAGTCGAAAACACAAAGAACCTGATTAAACACTTAAAATTTGAAGACGTTTTGAAGAAAAGGTTTTCAAGAAACCCTAGTTTAGAAAAATGAAAAAATCGTTTGAAAATCAGAAGCTTTTTCATAAGAAACACATGAAATAGGTTTAACTTATCTAAGATCTGTACAGATCTGAGATGTTTAAGAGGCGGAATTAGGGTTCCAAGAAAATAACATAGAGGTGAAGATATAGGCTTAGAAATCCATAGGTTTAGGAAAAAATCAGAAGATCTTACTCAATATCGATCCATA
Organism: Nicotiana undulata; assembly: GCA_005239495.1. Taxonomy (NCBI): domain Eukaryota; kingdom Viridiplantae; phylum Streptophyta; class Magnoliopsida; order Solanales; family Solanaceae; genus Nicotiana; species Nicotiana undulata. The sequence goes on from ML266563.1 coordinate 47,683, forward strand.
ATGGCCTGAAACAGGTAAGACAAGATCAAAGTCGTAAGTGGAATGGCCTTGGTCCCTTGAGGACCTTAGAGACAGCAAAACACGGCGTAAGAGAGACCCTTGGAGGTCTGAGGTGGTGACAAACCACCATGGTCGACGGCAAATGAGTGACAGCGAGGGAGAGTTAGGGTTAGGTATTGAGAGCACTTGGAGAGAAGGAGATGAGTGACGGCGGATGAGAGGATGAAATGAGGGGTTTGGGGAAGGGGTCATTTAGGTTAATTAAGGAATAGGCTAATCCCAGGATTCGAGAGGACCTGGGTCGGGTTATATAAGATTTTGGGCCTGGGTTGTATTGGGTTGATTTACAAGGTATTTGGGCTGACTAATTTAGGCTGTTATTGAAATAAAAATAGGTTCATTTGTTAAATACCTAAATGAATTAACTAAAACAATTTGTAAAATAATTAATAATTATAAAAATGAATTTCATGCATAGAAATGTTTTTAAAATAGTTATTCAGCATTTTAAAAATACAAAAAACCATTTTTGGTAAAAATAACACAAAAATATATGCATGGGCTATAATTGCAAAATTATTGCAATTGTAGCCAAAAGGTGCCAAATTGGCTATTTATAGAATAATTTGGACTTAATAAGACTATAAATAGTAATACTAAATCAAGAAATGTTTTGAAATCATTTGTTATGCAATTTTTGTAATTATTTATTAGAAATAAAATGCTGAGCGAATTAATAAAAATGTAGAAAAATTATGGAAAGATACCAATTGATGTTAGTGCATGATTTTGAAGGTATATATGCATTTTAAAATTATTTTGGAAAAAAATTGGGTATCAACAGCTGCCCCTCTTTACCCGGAAAGGATGAAAGAGTTGTCGGGTAAAGACATGATTGCCAATTTTGACAGAGCGAAACGATTTGAGAGATTTAGACTGCGCTCTAGCTTCTGAGCTGCCTACATATCCATAGTATTACAGGAATCAGGTCGTGTGTAGTCCTGGATTCATTGGCGAAATATACCGATGAAGTCATTGCAAGAACGGACGCAATATCTAGGGGTAAGTGAAAGAACAGTTTATGGCAGAAGTCAGGTTTGAGATAGTCGGAGGAACTGGAGCGATATCGCTATGGCTAGGATAGCAGTTGCTTGCCGGGTCTCCTGCAAATTGAGATACTACGAGCATATATTTGTGCGGAAATTTAAACATGATGCAGGTTCCCCTTGGACTATGAAAGTTGTCTTCGGACGATTAGGGATGGCGTCCTTAGACCATGATGTCCTAGGCCATGAATCGTGAGATAGGGGATTCGCAGGTCATGAAATGGTGTTCTCGGGCGATGAAGATGGTGCCTCCGAACTATGACGCCTTTGAATAATGATATGCAAATTGGAGAGATCCTCGGTCCATGACATGGTAATGCTTGAGAGACAGCGCTTAGTCTCGGTGAAAGAATGTAAAGTAGAGGCAGAGCTTAGCCTCATGCAGGTATAGATATAGAGCTTAGTCTCATGCAAATGAATGCAGAGATTAGCCTTATGCAGATGGAGGCAAAGCTTAGCCTCATGCAGTTATGGAGACAGAGCTTAGTCTCATGTAAATGAAGGCAGAGATTAGCCTTCTGCAGATGGAGGCAGAGCTTAGCCTAGAGCAGTTATGGAGACAGAGCTTAGTCTCATGCAAGGGAAGGCAGAGATTAGCTTTATGCAAGGTGAAGGCAGAGATTAGCCTTATGCAAGGTGAAGGCAGAGATTAGCCTTATGCAGGGGAAGGCGTAGATTAGCTTTATGCAGGGGAAGGCGGAGATTAGCCTTATGCAGGGGAAGGCAGAGATTAGCCTTATTCAAGGTTAAGGGAGGGATTAGCCTTATGCAGGGGAAGGCAGAGATTAGCCTTATACAAGGTGAAGGCAGAGATTAGCCTTATGCAAGGTAAAGGCAAAGATTAGACTTATGCAAGGTGAAGGTAGAGATTAGCCTTATGCAAGGTGAAGGCAGAGATTAGCCTTATGCAAGGTGAAGGTAGAGATTAGCCTTATGCAAGGGAAGGCAGAGATTAGCCTTATGCAAGGTGAAGGCAGAGATTAGCCTTATGCAGGGGAAGGCAGAGATTAGCCTTATGCAGGGAAAGGCAGAGATTAGCCATATGCAGGGGAAGGCAGAGATTATCCTTGTGCAAGGGAGAATACAATAAATAGCAGATAGTAGCAAAATTTCTTAGCTGGTAGAAGATTTCAGTATTGTGGTTGTTGTGAGGATCGTGACTTCGAGGCATGTATATACTTTGTTATGCATCCAAAGAAAAATTGTGAGTTCTGTAAGTGAGGGAGGTTGATTCATGTCTTGGTTGATTTGCTCGACTTTCTTTGCTTGGTCTGAAGATCTTGTTCACATCCTCGAGGGAGTGTTGGCTAAACAGAGTTACCTTACAAGCAAGCATGCATAGTTTTGTAAATACGTGGTAGGAAATATATTTTAAGAATTTTAGATGAACTGATGATCGTGACAAGATCTGAGACATTGCAACCTCTTTGCTATGGAATTTTGAGAGTCCTCCTAAAAATTCTGTCCTAGTTAGGTAGATTGGCGTCTCTGACTGTTGTATATGCTGCAGTCGGCTGAACTTGCTTCGGAATTTTGAGGGTCCTCCTCAAAATTCTGCCCTAGTTTCCAAGTGCGTGGGAAATGAGATTTTTATTGAGTTGTGACCGAACCCACAGGGCTGCCTACGTATCCCCTCTTCAACGGGAATCAGGTCGAGCGTAGTTCAATTTACATTATTTGGGAAAAGCATAATGAGTTACACATAGTATAGTTTGATTGCATCTGAGTTGATCAGTTTTGGCCAGTCTTCTCCATCTATTTCTGCAAGTATAAGAGCTCCTCCTGTCAGTAACCTGTGAACCATGTAAGGCCCCAGCCAATTGGAAGAGAATTTCCCCTTGGCTTCATCTTGATGTGGAAAGATCTTCTTCAACACTAGTTGCCCCGGTGTGAACTGTCTCGGCTTGACTCTTTTGTTGAAGGCTCTGGACATCCTGTTTTGATAGAGTTGTCCATGACACACTGCATTCATTCTTTTCCCGTCTATGAGGGCAAGTTGCTCATAACGGCTCCTTATCCATTCTGCGTCGCTGAGCTCAGTTTCTTGTATGATTCTCAAGGAAGGAATCTCCACTTCGGCAGGAATAATAGCTTCTGTACCATAAACCAATAAGTAGGGAGTTGTCCTGGTTGACGTGTATATTGTGGTTGACGGGCCCCCTTTTTCCTCGCGAAATCGGGTTTATGACATTGATAACTCTTTTAAGGAAAGAGTGTTAAAAGGAGAGAGTCGCCACCTAACGGGTTTGAGGTGCGTTAGGTCACCTAGAGTAATTAACTCAGGAAACTAGTTTGCATTACCAGAGATTGGGTAAGGGCTTGAAATTATCCCAAGGGGAAGGTGTTAGGCACCCCTCAGGATCCACAGATGTGGTTCCCGGCCAAATAGTTTTTGTGAATTTGTACAATTAGCAAATAACAAGTAAAGGGCTCAAGTAAGAGGGGATTTCAAATGTTAAACGAGCAAGTGTTTAGAAAACAATTATGAAAACGACGAAGTTTTTGAAAAAGATCATAACCTAGCATTTGAAAGAAATGGTATCCTAGGTTTGAAATAATACGGATCACATCAATGCAATACCTGATAGACACTCCTCAAAGAGGGGCTATATGTGGTATTAGCGCATCGGTCATCATATCCATATTCTACCCTTTCCCTCCCCCTGAAGGTGATTAAAGCGCGTGTTTGGTCACGAGATCTATTACGTGCTATTACCCGTCCCATCCTATCAGTCCCGGAGGAGTTAGGACTACTATCCTAAAGGAGGTATTAGGTTGACCCTTAGGTTTAAAGGGAAAGATTCTAAGCGACAAATAATAACAATTAGGACTGCAGATAAAGGGAAACAAATAAAGCAGATATGAGGCCCAAATATTCCTTCATAGATTATGCATATAATTTAGCACGACTCAAACACTGGTAAAGGTCTTATTAACTTCATAATCCTAAAGCATGATATCTAGGCGAAACTGGAATGCGATAGAGAGGCAGTTTTATTACTTAATTCAGAAAAGGAATTTTATCAGTTTTGCTTACTGATTTTAACTTGTTGACAATTGAGCAGCATATATGAAGAAGTATATTTCCAGTTTTCACAGATCGAAAACCTAAGGCTTACCTAGGCGTGTCAGTTATTATAGAAAATTGTTTGAATCATATTACTCAGCATACTATTCTAGGTGTTCAGATTTCAGAAAATAGTTACCAAACTGGATAAGTTTGTTTTTATCAAGAATCAAGCTAGGGGATGCCTAAGCGAATACAAATGCAATCCTAAAGCATGACATCTAACGCAAAGAAGATGCAGAGTGACGCAGGACCTAAACATGATATTCTACATGCACGAATATTTCAGTTCCAGAACATGCTTTCAAAAATATGTAGAAGGACCTATTTATTAACATTGCGTTTATCCTAAGGCAGGATATCTAAGTGTTCGTATTGCATCGCAGTTTCAGGAAACCACTTGTTTATTAGTTTGTTAAACCTAATACATGATCCCTATGTGTACATGGCAGCGTATAAAGTAATGCAAAAGTACCAATTATTGACCTATTTTAACACAGGATCTTCTAAATGATATAAGGATGAACATGCTGAAACAGTATACATGGATCCTAAGGAACAGGATTTATAATGCATGGATATGAACCAACACATGATCTCTATTGCGCAGATAAGGAATTAAAAGCCTAAAACATGGTTTCTACCCTTTATAGTGACTAAGCATGCATAGTTATCCCCTCCCATTTCACTATCCATCCCCATAAGTTGTTTAAAAATTATTACAATCCAGGAGTTATTAATTACATAACAAAGTGGAAAATAAGAAGTTATTCTATAGGGAGCCTTCGATAGGCCCAAATCCTCCGAACCTCATTGCCTTTGGTGTTTCATAGCCTTTCATAGTCTGGGTGTGTCAAATATCCCTAAGGACCTCAGGGGGATCCTGGGCAATGCTCACACCCAGACTTAGTAATCAGGAGTTAAACATGTGCGGTGTGGAAATACCAGCCTCAGTGTGTCAGAGTTTAGAGGGAACTCAAGAGGTTCCCAAAGCAGTGCTCACAGTGAGGGGGTGGAACGTAGGGATCTAGGAATAAAGTAAAGTGCAAGGGATGAGTTTACAAAGATTTTTAGTAGAAAACAATGTTAAAAGGACATGTTTGAAATGATTTTGAAAATAATAAAGAGTAGCAGATTTTAGAAAGTAAGGCAATTAGCAGACCATACATAGGACCAAACAGATTTAGCAATGCTCACAGAACCAAGCAAATTCATTAGTCACACACAGAGGCAGTGGGGGCTTGGGACACATAGGACATTTAGCTGCAAACACATAACCCAGCAAAGGACTAGGACTAGTTTAAACATACTCTGAAATAGCTAACACTGGCAGAATCACAAAACCAGACATGAAGAGCACAATCCCATATAGGGGTGATAGGGATTTGGGGTTCATGAGACATAGTAAGTATACAACAAGTAAGAGACAATTGGTAAGACATGCTCAAGAACAAAAATAAAGGGGGGTATAATAATCCAAGGGAAAGGGGAGACATGATAGCATGCTAGTGATGTATTTTAATTACAGGTTTCACAAACGAACCACAAATAGAAGCAGACCAGGAACAACAGGAACTGAAACAAATAAAGAATCATATTGTTGTTGGAGATTTGAATTTAAAGTAGGACATACCAGTGAAGAGAAAAGCAATCAAAATGAAATAACAAGAGGGAGAGCACAATGGTTAGCCTTGGCTTGCAGCCGGCTAACAATTAGACAGTAGCTAATAGCACAAGAGAAATATAGCAGAGATTTCTTAGTGTAAGAGATAGTTTTTGAACCACAGTGTTCGTCTGATCAATGCATTGACAGAGCATATATATAGTTGGAATTAGGTAAAAGGAATAAGGTAAAGAAATCAGACTACCCAGTAATCATGGGACTCAGAAAATCAATTAATTGTAAGTATCCCTATACTTAAGGGAATCATTCAAACAGTGAGTGGCGAATAAGGAAAGAAGGTAAAACACTAGTCATGACAAGCAATTAAGCATCCCTTAATTTAAGGTTGTACTCAAACAGCTAGTAGGTAAGTACAATTAAGGGAAGTTACCATATAAGAGGATAATTTCAGACCAAATCAAGCAAGAAATTGAGTCTAGGTTCGAAACTATCAATTAAGGAAGCCATATCAATCACAGTAATAAATCAAGGAAAGAAAAATAAGTTAGAGGTTGGGAATCATAAATATATCTCATGAGAGATCAGCAGAACCTTTTCAAATCACAGTGAATCAGGGATTCAAGCAACTAGCGAATAGAAATTCTTATGTATAACATGGAGAACCATATAATAAGTAAAGTAGCAAGTCAGGAAACAATTGAGTGTCAAAATAGCACAGAATCTAGGATTCGAGCATGCATACCATTAATTGAAGAGAATTAACATGAAATAACACGGTCGTTAGCGGATGAAATTAGGAATCATGTGAGTCAGGGAGGTAAGAAGAACCAAAGACAAACAACATAGGGTAAAGGTCAATTAAACACATATGCAAACACACAGGTAAACCAGTAGTTTTAAAGAGTGTAGGTCTAAAATTAGGATTTTACAGAGATGCTAGTACGAATCAACAGAGTAGTCATGATAAACACAAAGGAGACGAAGAGTCATAAACCCTAATGGGAAAACAGAGTAAAATCACTAGAAATCCAAGCTATTCATGACAATCAAACACATATATTGACCAAACCGTAAGGAAAAGATTTCAATAATAATAAACATGAGGGAAACTCATGAGATAGTGTTAAAAATCGACAAAGAAAACCATTTTGGAAAAAAGGTTTCGGAGCCCTAGTTAAAAGTGAAGAACCGCTTAGGAAAAATAGAAAACCTTTAAAGAAACATCATAATAACTCATAATAGGCACAGATCTATTGTAGATCTAAAAGAATCGGAAGTTTCAAACATTAGGGTTTTACAGAAAACCTCAGAGAAGATGAGAAGAACCTCGAACGGTACTGGCTTGAGCCTCAAAGGTCATAGACCTTACTCGAAATCAAGCTTTGGAGGCTTGAAGTAAACAGGAACCCCATGGGTGTGAGTAGACGGGTCCTCGCCCTTCGAGGGCCTTAGGGATGACATTACCGGCATAAGAGAACCATAAGAGGCAGGAGGTGATGAAGTTTTCAAGGTCTCTGGCGAAGGGATGGCCGGAGAAGATGAAGAAATTCATCAGAACCTGAAGAGACAGAAGTCACTAGAAGAGATTAGAGAGAGAGAGAGAGAGATGAGAGTAGAGAGATGTGAGTCGGTGAGAAATGAGAGGGGGTCCGGGGGTTAGATTAGAGTTAATTAAGGAAATAATAATCTGGGCCATCGATCTAATTTGATCAACGGATCAGATTGATTTGGGGTTAGGTCGGGTAGGCTATTAGTTGGGTTGGGTAGTTAATTGGGTTAAAGGGTTGGGTATTGGGTTGAAATTAAAAGAAATTAAAAGTGGCTAGATTTTAAATACCCATGAAATAAAATAAAATAGATAATAAAATAGCTAATAATTATATAGAAATAAGATTAATGCTAAGTAAGTGAAATTTAAGGTAATTGGTTAATATAAAAATATAAAACGACTAATTTTGGAATTAAAATAGCATAGGTGCACAATTAGGCCATAGTTGCAAAATTAGTGTAATTATAGGTAAATAATGCCTTATCAGTAATTTGTGAAATAATTAAATACTAATAGGATCAAAAATCATATTATGACCTGGGAAGCGTTTCAAAATTATTTAAAATACAACTTATGAATAATTATTGAATGTAAAGTACTAAAGAAATAGGAAAATAAATTGATAAAAATCTGAAAAATTATGGGACAATACCATTCATTATGAAAAGTGATTTTGAATGTAATATGCAAGTTGGAAAATAATTTTGAGAAAAAAATCGGGTATCAACAGCTGCCCCTCTTTACCCGGAAAGTATGAAAGAGTTGTCGGGTAAAGATATGATGGCCAATTTTGACTGAGTGGAAATATTTTGAGATGTTTAGGCCGCACTATGGTTCCTGAGTTGCCTTCATATCCCTGGTTTTACAGGAATCGGGCCGTATGTAGTTCAGGAGTCACCGGCGAAGTATACCGGTGAAGTTTTACAATGACGGACGCAAAGTGCAAGGTTGGTGAACAAACGGCGTAGTTGGGAGAACTGGAGTGGGACCGTTCCGGCCTGGATGGTTGTTGCTAGTCGGATTACCTGCCAATGAACAATACAAGCATATATCGTGCGCAATTTAAACATGATGCAAATTCCCGTTGGACTATGAATGTTGTCTTTGGACGATTAAGGATGACGCCTTTAGACCATGATGTTGCCATGAATTGCTTGATGCAGGATTCGAAGGCCATGAAATGATGTTCTCGGTCCATGAAGATGGTGCCTCCGAACCATGATGCCTTTGAATAATGATATGCAAACTGATAAAAGAGATCCTCAGGCCATGACATGGTGTTCTCTGGCCATGAAGTTGGTGCCTCCGAACGATGGCTCCTTTGGATGAGTTGGCGATATTTCAGCCCATGAAAATGCAACAGTATGATGCTAACAAGACATATCTTAGTCTTGCGAATTAAAGGGGCAGAGCTTAGCCCGAAATGAAAGCAAAATAAATAATGCTTGAGGCAGTGGTTGCTTTTTGAAAAGTAAATGGGAGGCAGCGTTTAGCCTCGAAAGGTAGAATGGTAGCCTTATGCAAATGCTGATGGAGGTAGAGCTTAACCTCGGAAGGCAGAATGGTAGCCTTATGCAAGAAATAAAATGCAGATAGAGACAACGTTTAGTCTCGGAAGGCAGAAAGGTAGCCTTATGCAATGCAGATGGAGACAGCTTTTAGTCTCGGAAGGCAGAATGGTAGCCTTATGCAATGCAGATGCAGATGGAGACAGCGTTTAGTCTCGGAAGGCAGAATGGTAGCCTTATGCAATGCAGATGCAGATGGAGACAGCGTTTAGTCTCGGAAGGCAGAATTGTAGCCTTATGGAAGATGTAAATGCATATGGAGATAGCGTTTAGTCTCGGAAGGCAGAATGGTAGCCTTATGCAAGATGTAAATGCATATGGAGACAGCGTTTAGTCTCGAAAGGCAGAATGGTAGCCTTATGCAAGTTGGAAGGCAGAATAATAGCCTTATGCAATGCATATGGAGACAGTGTGTCACGCCCCCAAACTAGGGGAGGCACGACTGGCACTCGATACTGTATTTGATCGAGTT
>ML266568.1:0-56290 GCA_005239495.1 Nicotiana undulata
ATACCGAAGTACCGAACCGAAATTCTTAAATACCGAACCGAAGTACCGAATGCCCACCCCTAACATTACTAGTGTAACACTAGACTACGATCGTAATTCTATCCCGTTAATTTGGAAAGAGTTTGATATTGGTATCTATGAAGAAACAATATTTTCTCAAAAGATATAACTATTTGGATTAAGAAACCAAGGATGTATCCCCTTTAATGAAATGCAATGCTATAGGTCTTAATATGATATATTTCTAATGGGAAGTTCTTTGATATGCAAATGGTCTTTAAGTGACTACCCAATATTTTTCAATAGTTAGGTAAAAAAATTCTATTTATGATTTTTCCAAATGCAAAAGAGTTAAAAATAAAATTAATCAATTTATGCTAAATAGCTCTGTCATAACTGTTGTGATCTTTCTTTATTGAGCTGAGGATCTTCCAGAAACAGCCTATCTACCTTCACAAGCCCTCCATATAACCCACTTGTGAGAATATACTAGGTATGTTGTTGTGAATTATGCCAAACAACACCTTCTGATTCCCAAGTGATTCTATTAAACAAGGTTTAAAACCTTAAGTTCTAACTAATCATTTGTACCAAACCCTAGCTCACTCTACCAAGTGAAGATAAAGTTAAAATGACATGAGCTAATGTTTGCAACCATTAACTATAATAGGAAGAAAAAAAATGAATAGAAATTAGCTCCACATGGGGTGGCAAACAACTGGTGCACTAGGCAGGGAAGAGCTCCACATGGTTCAGGCCCCTGGAAACACATTTCAAAGCTTTGGGGAAAATTCAAGCTCAAGTCATCTCTTAAGCTAGGGAACGGGGCTCATATATCATTCTGGAAAGATAAATGGCTAGGAACAGAGACCCTAAAAGATGAATTTCCAGCTTTATTTTTACTTGCTAGTAATAAAGATGCAACTATCTCACATGTTTGGCAAAATAGTGCTTGGGCTCCACATTTCAGAAGGGACATCCAAGATTCGGAGTTGAATAATTTGTTGGGTTTGCTCAATAAATTATTAGGTGCTAATGTCAATTCCCAGTGCAGGATAGGCTGGAATGGGGTGAATCAAAAGAGAGAACCTACATTGTCAAAAGAGGATATGACAATCTATGCTCCAACAAGGAATTGATCGACAAATGGCCATAGAAGCTTATATGGAAAACCAAACTACCTACAAAAGTAGCTGGCTTTATGTGGACAACATTGTATGAAGCTTGTCTTACTCAAGACAATCTTAGCAGAAGGAGTATACGGACTGTGAATAGATGTTATATGTGCCATATGGAATCTGAGAGTGTGAGGCAACTTTTTTTGCATTGTTCAGTAGCAGCTAATATCTGGAGTATGTTTTATCAGTTTTTGGACTTGCCTGGGTTATGCCAAACAGTATCAAGGAAGCTTACGAGAGTTGGTGTTCTTGGAGAGTTGGGAAATCCATCAAAAAGACTTGGTCAATGGTACCTGGTGCTATTTTCTGGAGTATTTGGAATGAAAGGAACCGTAGATGTTTTGATGGGATTTCAACTCCCAACCACACTATTAAAGTCACTTGTTTAATTAATTTATTTAGTTGGTTCAATCAGGCCCTTGTAACTAATGTTGAACTATTTCTGGACTTTGTCTGCTCCTTAGTTGTCTTGTAAGTTTTTGTAAGTTTTTGTGTATGAGCAGACAATACCTTTATGTTGTAATTTTTGCTATGCATCTTCTTGATGCCATTTAATGGAACTCCCTTACTTCATCAAAAAAAAAATGAATAGAAATTAGCAATCTCTCTCTCTATATATATGTATGTATGTATTCAATGGTATATACTCATTAACATGACACCTATCACTGGATTCCACAACCTTAGTATTAAAATTAGTTACTCATTACAAGTAGAAGACAAACATTAAATAAGACATTAAAAGCTTACAAGGAAGAAAAGTGAATGAATCTCTTCAAAAAGCTCCAAAGAAATAGAGCATTCAATGCTATTAAGTGTCGAACCTTTTTCAGACCAAGATACCCAACAAAAACCCTAACTATTCTATTTATATTTATACGGCAAGTTAATTAATATTGTTGCTGATTTTTGTACTTTTTATTCTTCTATATATCTTACTCTATATTTACCTTTTGAATTCAAACATGCAATTACACGGAGATTCAAACAATAATTTCACCCAATTTTTTATTCAAGACTCAAGTTTGCAGGAGGTTGCAATCAAAACACAGGCTCAAACAATACCCAAGCAGATGTTGACATCAATTGTGGAAAGAACATTTGAGGCATAATGAGAATCTACATTGCATGTGAATAACAACAACAACATACCCAGTCTTATCCCACTGTGGGGTCTGAGGAGGGTAGTGTGTACGCAGAAAAATAAGCATCAATCATGCATAAACATAAATGAATTGAACATACCTTCTTCCTTTTTCTACTAAGTAAATGAACTTAACAAACCTATATGATAAAATAAACAGCATAGACCTTGGACACATTTCTAACTTAAACGGTCTCTTAAATTTAGAAATCGGTCTTAACTTTGTCCTAAAATCTTCAATCTGAACTTATATTAGTCTCTGAGGTTGGATTTTGTGGAGTAATCCTGGTCCAACAGTAGGCATCTTTGACTTTAACTGACACGAGAAAATGATCAAATTCATCCTGTATGTTCACAGCCTTGACTTCCTTTTCAAAAAATAGCAGCCTTGACTAAATTCATACCTCAAATATTTCACTAACCACCTAGTAGGAGGTTTTGAACTAAATGTCCCTTAAATTTAGGTGTCAGTCTAACTTTGTCCTTAATTGACACTAAACATAAAGTCCTACAACTTTGCATTTTTTCCATCAATGTATCTCCAATCGCTAATGACGTCTTATAAGTTCAGAGATAAGATTTCACCTCTCAACTATTACACTAAACATAAAATGTGGTTCAGTAGATTGTATTAAACTCATTCCAGGGTTGTGGTTCAATGGTAATGGTAGTACAACAAGAAATGTGAGGAAGCCACAAGACATGATAGTTTGAAACGGTTGTGAACCAAGTCGTATTTATGTGAAGAATGGTAGATGGCAGGCCCACCATCCATCGAGTTTTGAAGCAACTAATTTCTCGATATTATAAAACAAATATATATTACACTAAGGCTAAAAACATACTACTATATTAACCCATAAGAGGCATGCAAACCACACAAGTCTAGTTACGAGCTAGCGTAGAGCATACCTGAAGGATATCACCAATATTAATAATAATAGCCCCCGGAATGGGCTCCAAATCCACCCAATCATCTCCAAACTTAACTTGCAAGCCAGTCACCTCATTTTGCACCAACACCGTCAAGACGCCAGGATCCGTATGCGGCGTTAACCCCTTCGTCAACTCCGGCTGTGGACAGTACGGATAATAATGTGCAGCCATAATTCTCGCATCCAAACAAGACAACTCCTTCAATCTATCCTCCTTCACACCTAACCCTTCACACAACAAACCCATCAACTCTTCCCCTATTTTCACCACTTCTTTATCCCATTCAACCGCCACATCCCTACACACCTCCGGCACGTGCTCCCAATCCGGTGGTGTGGGACCCAACCTGAAGGATACAATAACCAAAATTAATTCATTTATAATCTTAACACAAGAAAATAGGTAGTAACAACCATATTTGTAATACTGCTAAACCTACTTCTAGTAGAAACCATAGGAAGAGCTAGCATATAACATATGGGTTCGAGTGAACCCCGTAACTTTTGCTACTGTGTACATGTATTAAGAATTTCACTAGATAACTATAAATATTTGACTGGACTCAGTATATTAACTTGAGGTAAGCATCTATAAACTTCAAATTTTGAATCCGCCTTTGATAGAAACCAGAAAACTTATTTGGGTATGTCTTTAAAAACCATTTAGACATTAGCTAAAAAGGAACAAGAAAATACCAAAATGATAAGCAATATAGATTTTTTATTTCAACCTCATCTGCAACGTGTCTCTCCAGCTGGCAGCTTTCGAGTTGTACAAATCGAAGTTCGTGGAGTACCCTACTCCACGTGACATGTCCCTACTGTAATACTTCATTTTAACTTCATCGGGCTGTTCGTTGAATGTTTTTATGGACCCCACAATTCTGTTTATGGCTTCTACGGGGACTGAGTGATTAATAATCTGGAAGAATCCGAGGGTCGTCGAAGCTTGGTGAATTTGCTCAACGAGGGTTGACCGAGGGGCAGAGAAGTCAACGACGGGAATGGAGTGTTTGTATCCGGGTCGGGTTTTGGGTTCCGGGTTTGGTGGTTCTGATGGGTGGACGAAGAAACTGGGTATAGTAGTAAGGCCCTTATCTACCAAACCTTTAACTCCGATTTTTGACTCGTCGAATTCTTTCAGTTCTTTTAAACGATCGGAGTTTGGGTTCGGGTTCGGGTTCAGGGTCGGGTTTGACATTTGTGAGACAAGTTTTTTTCTGCAGAAATGGAGGAGTTTTTGGGTTGGGATTGAAGAATAGGGAAAGGGAAGAGAGGAGCGAGGAAGAGATAAGGGAAGAAATTGCTGGTGAGACGAAGACAGGGAGTGGAATGACGACATCATACTTAAAATGGAAGTTTGACTGTGGAATTGCTTTGTTTAATAATTAATTCAAGGGAAACAAAAGAACTGCATCGAGTACAAACAAGATATGTTTATCTGACGAATGTTTGGACTTCGGAATGGTGCAGAAACTATAAAAATAAGGATTAAAAAATTCAGAAGTACTAGTAATAATACAGTACATATGAACTGAAACTTGCAATTGAAGTAAAATTTAGCCACTTTTGTCATAAAAAGTGGTATGATTTCTTTAATAGCTATTTATGGAAAAAATGAAAGGAGATTACAGATCATGCAATCCAACCCTCACGGATAAGGTAAAAATTTAGGTGGACAACAAACTATAAGATTGGTACTAAAAGTTGATGCTAAACTAGGAGGTATCATTGGATATTTAAAAATTGAATAAACCGACCGAATCGTAATGTTTCGAATCGAATTTTAGTTTTTTTAAAAAAATTGTAGATTTGTATATAAATTTATAATCGTACCGATAATTAATGTAGATTTTTTATTTTAAAAAAGTAAACCGAAAAATATTGAATCGTATCGAATAAATTTTACATGTGAAAAATATATTTTTATAGTAAATTTAAAAATAATAAAGCATTAAATTATTATTTTTGGACCTTGGAACTATGAAAACGGTTATAAGTCAACGAGTAATTTGACTCAAAATATTAATTCCTAAAACCTATTATGCTACTTCTACTTAAACTAAGTTATTTCCGGCATCTTCATTAGCAAGATACAAAACATTTGAGTGATTATGACTTATGAGTAGCAAACTAGAATGTATTGAATATATTTCCTTTCATATAATCTAGGTTTATCTTTTTGAATATTTAATCTTCTATAGACTTTATTTTTGAGTCTCAGCTTGATTAATATCTTTCCGCTCGTGTGATTTATATTTTCTTTGTCTTTGCTTGATTTCTTTTACGTTGTTGTAGAATAGTCGATGGATCTATACTCTAGCCATATTTTTATGTTTATTCAATTCACCACCATTTAAATAGTAAAGATGTCTAGAGAGTTTTGCTAAGTCCTATAAAACAACATATGTTATTGCATTCTAGTTCTACTAGTGACTTTTACATGACATTTAAAAAATACCGAAAATTAACCGCAGTACCGATACCAAAGAGAAACCGACATGATTGGGACGATTTCGAAAAGTCTAATTTTGGTTATACATAATAGAATAATCGAAAAATTGATATGGTACAAATTTTATAAATAATCAATTGAACCGAACCATTGACACCCTTATGCTAAACATTGATTTGTCGTTTGGGTTACGAGGGGAAATGTTCTAATTATTTAAATAAATTATCGTTGACATTTTTCCTGCTATTATTATTGTTACTACTGGAAAAAATATTTTCTTTGTGATCCAATTTTTTTTTGGTGAAATGAAATAGCATATATTAATAATTAGTAAACAAGTTATGATTGTTAGGGGTACTGGTTTCCCCCTATGCTGGACATAAGTTGTTCCGAACTATCAGTATTACAATCCAAAATAGTTTTAGGTACTACAATTCCTAGGATGTTTGTCAAAAAAATTTCATTTGCAAACACCGGAGGAACATGCAACATTGTTGTTCTTCTCAAAAAATTTGTTTTTGCTCCTTTCTTTGCTAGCACGTCATCCACCTTATTTTGTTCCATGTAGTTGTGTTTCACCATTGTTTTGCAAATCGTTTGGATCAACAACCTGCATTCAGAAATGATAGAGTTATAGGTGTTATTTCCTGAAATTAGAATTCTTATTACCTCTATAGAATCAATGGTAAGTTCTAGTTGTGTTAGGCCCCTTTGCTCTGCAATTTGAAGTCACCTTAGGAGTGCAGTCAGTTCCACCAGGGTATTGGCTGTGTGGGGCATATTTCTAGGTATCATAGGATCCAGTCTGCATTGGAGGTTCTAAAGACACCTCCAATGCCACTTATCATTGGGTTATCTAGAATTGCCTCATTAGTGTGAAGTTTATAGTGACACTTACAGTAACTACATTTCTCAAATTCTCCCTGCTTGTAACTATGTAGTATTCAGTGGCCTTTGCAATAGTGTAAGAAGTAGAGACAGGATCCTTCCTTTTGTTGAATAAGTTGTGATTTCTTGTTAGCCGTATGTGCTAGAAGCAGAAAGGACGGATAACCTCCCAAGATAGGATATCATTCAAGGTTTTTTTTCCTTATGTTGGTCCATGTTTGGACCAGTAATGAGATGTGAAGTTAGTATTCTGGTGTTGGCTGGCAGTTGTTCTTTTTGGGTGAGATTGTGCCAGAACAACTTAGCTTTGGGACATTTGAAAAAAATATGGTCACTTGTTTCAGGAGTGGAGGAGCAGAAACAACGTGCATGGTTATAGTTAACCCCATTCCTGTGAAGAAGAGCTCCAGTAGGTAGGCTTTCATGAAACAGCATCCAGATGAAGGTTTTGACCTTATTGGGTACCTTTAACTTCCAGATCCAGCTAAAGTTATTTCCATCCCTAGCAATATCTGGATCAACTTTATTGCTAACGAAGGTGTAGGCTGATTTGGTGGTAAAGATGCCATTGGGTGTCAGACCCCAAATCAACCTATCCTTCTTAACTGAATTAGTGGGAATTAATGTGGATGTGATTAGGTTTATGATGTTGTCAAGAAGGCTGAGGGAGAGAGAAGAGGTATTCCATTCTCCATTGTTGTAGATGGTGGTCACCTTGACAGTTAGGTCATTTATAAGTCAGATATTCCCCCATATTTTTTGTGAATGCATTATTCAGTATCCATGCATCATTAAACAAACATACCATGTCCTCTTTGTTAATGACCCACCTACTGACATGCCTACATGTATCCCATCCTCTGAGAATACACTGCTAGATTGGAGATTTGGATATTTTTGGAATTTGGTTCCAATTAAAGTGTTTGGATATGAGGACTCTTGCCATAGAGATGAGGTATTGGGAAATATCATATAGGCTAAGCCAACATGGAATGCCCTATTCTTGCACTCCTCTTTTTGCAAATCCAGGTCTGATCCGCATCCAAATACACACCTCTAAAAAGGTATGAAACGGTCGTTTGCAATTACAATAACCCAACTAAGACCCGGGGTCAAATCCACAAGGAATCAAAATGGGAGTTAGGGGTATATATTTTAATGTGCGTGATTGAATTATTTTGATTTGCACTTCCACAAAAAGGTTTTGTTTTTATATCTAATTTCACACTAAAGATTGCAGAATAAATAAAGAAGACTAGGAATAGTTATTTTTGAGGTTTTTCAAATTGGTAAAAAGCCTAGGGATGTGATCATTACCTAGGTGCTTGCCTAATGGGATAAAGACTTAATGCATGTTTTATTGATCGGGTTGTATTATACCTATCAACTCTCAATTATCCACTTAATACATCTCAGTCAGAGAGTGGTTTTTCCCAATTTTGCTTTCTCAAGACCAAATGGGTATCACACAAAACAGTTGATAAAAGCTCAAGTCGGGTTATTACTATCTCTAGGTTGAACCTTTTAATTGGGTTAATCAATCTCTCGATTGACCCAATTCCTTGTTAGCCAAGTTTTCCTAGATTAAGGCCTCATTTGTGTTTTTAAAATTAATACGTCTGAATCTGAATACATATCTGAATATCAAAATATGTAATAAGATCAAGACATCTGAATCTGAATACGCATCTGAATATTAAGATATGTGTTAAGATCTGAATACAAAATGATTAAGACTGTTTATTTTTTTAGCATATGAATATATAAAATTTATCTTTATTAAAATATTAATAAACATAAAATTCAAATAAAAAACTAATAAATCTAATATATATATATATATATATATATATATATATATATATATATATATATATATATATATATATATATATATATATATTGGTGGTGGTGATGGCTAACGGAGGTGCTTGTGAATGCTGACTAAAGACGTGGTTGGTGGTGGTTTTGGTTGATGGTGGTGGTTCTGGGTAGTAGCTAGTGGTGATCGGTAGAAATAACGATTATGGTTGAGGGTAGTGGTGGTGCATGGTGAATGTTAATAATGGTGGGTGGTGGCGATGCTTGTGGTTGTGATTGGGAAATATGATGGTGGGTGGTGGCGATGCTTGTGGTTGTGATTAAGAAATATGATGGTGGGTGGTAGTAGTTATAATGGGCTATGGTTGTCGATAATGATGGGGTGATTGGTTGTGGCAGTTGAGGTGGGTGAGTGTGTAGTTGTTGTTGAGGATGATGGTGGCAGATGGTTGTAGTGGTGGCAGTTATGTTTAAGGATGGTATTGGTGGTGGTAGTAGTTGATAATAGTAGGCGGTGGGATGAATGTGGATGATAGAATCTTAATGAAATTAAGTCTCTGTTATGGATTTTAATCATTTAGACCCGTTAAGTGGTTGTAAAGTAAAAAAATAAACACACATATTGATTAAGATCTGAATGACTAAAATTCGAATATTTAAAACAAATGCGCTTAATGTATGGGATCTGAATGATTACGATGTAGACCTCCATTCAGTGCAAACAAATGAGCCTAAGTCTCTCTTTCTCAAGTAGAGACTAAGTCAAATAGGCATGAACTAATGTTTGCAACCATTAATTCCACAAATTAAAGCATGAACTAGGTTAAATAATAAACACCCAATCATAAATAAACACTAAATTAGATGTACATAAGGTTTACACACTAGGGTTGGGTCACAACCCTAGTAAAAATTTAGCTACTCATGTTTGCGTTTGAAGAAAAAGAAGAAGAAAGACTAATTAAACTCATAATGTAAGCTTAAAATGATAAAATCTATTGTAAAATACACCAAAATAAAGAAAACTTTCAAAATAGGCAAAGAAAAACGGCTACAGTAATTGTTGATGTCAAAACTTGACCTAATTTCATGAAACTCTTCTATTTATACAAGTCTGACAATCTAGGACAAAAATGCCCCTTGATAGGTTCAGGGGCACACAATTCCATGTGCGGTCCGCAGATTTCTTCATCTTGCAGGGAGTGGAGTTTGCGGCCGGACATTTCTGAATTGCAACCGCGAGGCAATCTTCTGCGGTCCGCACAATTAGATCTTCCGGTCGCAAGCCAATCTTCTGCAGTCCGCACAATTAGGTCTCGGCCGCAACACACTTCTTCTGCGGCCACACATTTCTTGTGCGGTCCGCAATTCATAGAGACTCAGGACTTGGAAATTTGCATGCCCTCTGATCTTGAATCCTAGCCCAGCTTTTTCGGTCGCACAATTCATGTGCGGTACGCAATTTGCGTAAATGTCTGTTGAGTTTTCCTTCTTTATTTGCGACGGCAGATGGAATTTTGCAGACCGCAGATTGCATGCTTCTGTGCTCTTTTTGCCCTGTGCTTAGACTACTCCTATTTGAGTCGGATTTCATCTCGGGAGTCTAACTTCCAGCAATCCTGCAATTTTGCACATTTTATTAGTTTCGGGAACACAATTCAATGTTTTTTGACCAAATCAAAAGCTAAAAGGTGTTAATAAGTAGTCAAAATCCCCACTTATCAAGACCCCCTATACTTATTGGAGCTGTAACTCTTTCCCAGCCTCTAGGTGCATTTTGTTCTATTGTGTGTGGTGCCCTAGATTAAATTCGTTTGGATCCTATCACTCTGTTTGGTTGTTTTAGAGGGTAGTTTGATGAATTGCTTGACATGACTTAGGATGCTACTTAGTAATGCTTTGGCCAGGGTTGTTCTTCTTTGACCAAAAAATATAAACTATTGGTTAAGCTAATTAATTTTATGTAATGAGGGTTAAATCTAGTTAATAATAATAACTTCAAATCCACAATTGATCTACGTGGATAATGTTGAACAACGTTAAAAGAGAGTTAAACACAATGTGTAGTTAATGTTTCAATATCAATAATGGAAGAGAAATATCAAGCATTAAATAACAACAAATGGCACTAAAGTAAATAAGGAGAATGATTCACCCAATATTGAATGAGGTGGATGATTCCTCCTTTTGACAATGACAATGACAGACAAATATAAGAATATGAGGGGCTTTCTCAAATCAGATGGAAAAGGTGTAGAATAATCAACAATCGAATCTCTTTAGAAAGATAGTGTTTGTATTTATCTTGAGAGAGAGTCTGCTTTACCAAGAATGCTCTTATCAGAGAATATCACATGCTTTTTACCTTTGTATTGGTAAAAAAGAGCTTCACACGTGCAATCGCCGTGATGACTTGGAAATCTATGTGGAACAATGAGAACATGACAACTGGACGGGACTTCATGAAGAGGTACGAAACAAAGAGGCACGGAACAACATACCCACGGGGTAATCAGATACGAGAATCTCAACCTAATTGAGAAGATGAAGAGGCACGGTCAGAATGAATCCAGGCAGAATAAAGGGCAGATTTGGAGATCTTCAATTAATGAGCCAAACGTTACATAACCTTCACGCGACAGTTACGGATAATCATTGTAACGTTACATTAATGCCATTATTAGTCATTAATGGTCAATCACTGAAAGGGTAGACGTTATATTAATAAATTCCCTATATAAGGGAGTAAAATATAACTTGTAAAGACACGTTCGAACCACTATTGCAATATACTTACTTTTTACGCATCTTAATGCTTTCTATTTACAAATTTACTTGCAATTATTAGTATATCCTTCGGTTATCAGAAACCCGTGTTCTTCTTAAATTAGCTTTGGCAGAGAATCTAATTCTTTGGTTAAACAAATTGGTTCCGTTACCAGGAATCTGATAATCTTTGTTCTTTCTCAAATAACATTCTGTGAATTATGTCGAACGCCAACGACAACAACGAACAAAGGGTTGGAACCCCAGTTCCATCGCCCTCAGGATCCCCACGAGGATCAAGGGAACAATCCCCAGAAAGATCTGCGACTCAAAACAATAATCTCAAAGGGAATGAACAAGCAGAAGAACGGGATACTGTGAAACAAATGGTGGGTGAGTATGTGACTCAACCCTTACAAGATTTCATGAGGGGACTACCATCTGCATCACCTACACCTCATCTTAACAACACTATAGCTGTGGAAAATCCATAATCTGGGTTAGCAAACTCTGGAAGTGGAGGCACTCCAAATGAGTCCCTCGAAGCAAGACCATGTATGTCCAATAATCTAGAATTACAATCTTTATTACTAACTCCGCAGAAACGGGTGAAGGAACCAAACGATCGAATCGAGCAAATTCCTGGAGTACCACATGTTATCAAAGGCATTGACGTTGATAGATATTCTCAATAACCTTGCAATCCAAGTGCAACACCCTTGCCTATTCCCAAGAAATTCAAAATGCCTGATATTCCCAAGTATGACGGGACAACCGATCCACGTGATCATGTGACTGCTTTTACCACCGGAGTAAAAGGCAACGACCTAACTAAACAAGAAATTGAGTCAGTCCTAGTCAAGAAGTTCAGAGAAACACTCACCAAAGGAGCACTAACCTGGTATTCTCTTTTACCTGAAAATTCTATTGCCTCTTTTTTTAAGCTTGCAAATTCTTTTATAAAGCGCATTTCGGTGCGCAAAAAGTCGAAAAGAGAATGGAAGACATATTTAAAATAAAATAAGGAGACGCTGAGTTGCTTCGTGAATTTGTAGACAGGTTTCAATGGGAAAGAATGCTGCTACCAAGGGCACCTGACAATTGGGCATCCATGGTGTTTGCAAGCAATTTAAATGACAAAAGTTCAGAAGCCACGCGAAGACTCAAGGAAAGCTTGAGAGCATTACCATCCACGACGTGGAACGATGTCTATACCATGTACAACACTAAGCTACGAATAGGAGAAGACACCATTGCTCAGTCAAAAGCTGAAGATCGAACCCGTTCTAGACGCTCTGAACCAGAAAGGAGAACATGTAAGAACAGGTATGACCCTTATATGGGACTTTCGGGTCAAGAAAATCGTCCCAAGTTAGAAAACACCCGGTCAGAATATAGACCATCAAATAGATATACGAGCTCATCCTCATCAAGATCCCGAACGAATCGGGATGAACGAAATAGAGGTAATACAAGAATTGGAGACTACAACTTCAATGTAAGTACTTCTGAATTAATTTCAGTACTGAGAAATATGGGTGATAAGGTTCGATGGTCCAAAGAAATGAGGTCGACACCAAACAAAAGAAATCCAGACTTCTAGTGTGAATTCCATAACGATCATGGGCACAGAACATCAAATTGCACATTTTTGCAAGGTGAGGTAGAACAATTATTAAAACATGGCTATCTAACAGAATTGTTTAGTAAAAAAGGTAAACAAGCATATATGAAGAACATGCTGGAGCCCCCAAAACCACCATCTTCAAAGCGAACAATGAACGTGATACATGGAGGAGAGGAGGTGAACGGAGTCATCTGCAAGAGAACAAAAAAATTCACGATTACGCATGGGAAGCGGATTCGTGAAGACGTGGAAGCAGACTATATATCATTCGACGATGCAGATATCAACAGATTAATGCTTCCACACAACGACACATTGGTAATATCCCTACTTATACATGACACTAACGTAAAAAGAGTGTTGATGATCCAGGTAGCTCAGTTAGCATCATTTTGTCGAGAGTTGTGGAATAAATGCTAATGGAAGATCAAGTAATCCCAAAAGCACGAGCCTTGTCTAGGTTTGACAATTCCACGGTCATAACAAAAGGGAAATTGAGCTTAGCACTTACGTAGAAAGAGTAATAAAAAATACTAGATTCCAAGTCATTGATACTAATATGACCTACAACATAAACATGGGGAGACCATGGATTCATCACATGAAAGCAATACCATCTACCTTACATCAGGTAATAAAATTCCCTTCCAAATGGGGAATTCAACAGATTCGAGGCGATCAACAAACCCCGAGGAATATAAATTCCGTAGCATACTCTAACAAAAAAGAAGAAGCGAAAAATCAGAAGACGAGGAAATCGCCCAAACAGGTATGGAAGCAAGTGTTTCTCAAACAGGTAAGGAAGAAAATGCTATCCAAACAGGTACGAAGGAAGATAGCCACAAGAAGGTGAATCAAGTCACCACGGAAGAAGTATCAAAACATACGGACATGGATTCCAGACCTGATGTCATTCAGGAACCAGAAGAGGATGAGCATATCAAAACAACTATGGAAGAACTCGAAGTTGTTCCACTGCTCGAGCAAAATCCCGAACAAAAAGTTCGCATAGGCACGAGGCTAAGCCCTAGTAGACGAGGTAAGTTAATTGAATATTTAAAGGCTAATGCAGATTGCTTTGCTTGGTCCCATTCAGACATGACTATTCCTCCGGAGGTGATGACTCATAAACTAAATGAAGATCCATCCTTCGTGCCTGTCAAGCAAAAGAAAAGAAAACAAGAACCATTCAAGAACCAAGTGATCGAAGAAGAGGTACAGAAACTCTTGAAAATTGGTTCAATACGTGAGGTAAAATATCCTAATTGGTTAGCCAGTACTGTAGTGGTACCTAAAAAGAATGATAAATGGATAGTATGCGTAGATTACACAGATTTAAATAAAACATGCCCTAAAGACTCATTTCCATTACCACACATAGATCAAAAGATTGATGCCACTGCAAGTCATGAATTGTTAAGATTTCTAGATGCGTACTCTGGTTATAATCAGATAAAATGGATCCCTCAGACGAAGGAAAAAATTCCTTTATTACGGGCTTATTGTTACAAAGTCATGTCTTTTGTCCTGAAAAATGCTGGAGCCAAGTATCAAAGGCTGATGACCAAGATGTTCCAGGAACATTAAGGGAAAACGATAGAGGTATACATTGATGATATGATGGTAAAATCAACACAAGCGAAAGATAATTTCCAACATCTTTCAATTACCTTTGAAATCCTACGCAGGTATAATATGAAACTAAATCCAGAAAAATGTGCCTTTGGCGTAGAATCAGGTAAGTTTTTGGATTTCCTTGTATCAAATAGAGGAATAGAAGTAAATCCTGCTCAAATTAAAGATATTGATGAAATACCCAATACTTACGAGTAAAACAGAAGTTCAAAGACTAACATGAAGAATTGCAGCCTTAGGAAGATTTATCTCTAGGTCCTCGGAGAAGAGTTTTAAATTTTTCTCAGTTCGAATGGATTGAAGAATGTCAACAGGCTCTCAAAGATTTGAAGGCCTATCTATCAAAACCCATGTTGCTGTCTAAGCCGAAAGAGGGGGAAAGGCTGTATGTCTATCTTGTCATTGTAGAGATTGTCGTAAGTGCAATACTGGTAAGAGAAGACAAAGGTAAACAATCTCCAATTTATTATGTAAGCAAATCTTTATTAGATGCTGAAACTAGATATCCCCATCTAGAAAAATTAGCCTTAGCTTTAATAATGACAGCTAGAAAGTTAAGACCATATTTTCAATGCCATCCAATCACTGTTGTGACCTCATACCCATTGAAAATATTTTGCATAAACAAGAATTATCGGGAAGATTAGCCAAATGGGCAATAGAATTAAGAGAGCATGACATAATATATCAGCCTAGGACTGCTTTAAAGTCTCAAATTTTAGCTGATTTCGTCGTTGATTTTAATACTAGCATAATCCCTGAGGCGGAAAGAGAGTTACAACTCTTTAACGGGGCCAATCCAGGAATATGGACCCTATTTACTGACGACTCTTCTAATGTAAAAGGAGTCGGCTTGGGAGTTGTTTTAATATCACCTATGGGTGAAAAGATACGACAAGCTATTAAATGTTATCCCATAACTAACAATGAAGCAGAGTACAAAGTTGTCATTGCAGGGCTTGAACTGGCACGAGAACTCTCAATCGAGCAAATCGTGATCAAAAGTGACTCTCAACTAGTGGTGAACCAGATGCAGGGGACTTACACCGCTAGAGAGACCCGGATGCAACAATATCTAGAAAAGGCACGAGACCTAGTAAGACAATTCCAGTCATGGAAAGTTATGCAAATACCCAGGGAGGAAAATGCAGAAGCGGATGCATTAACTAACCTCGAAGCAGTTGCAGAAGTGATAAATAAAGACAATGTAATTGTCATTCACCTCTTTCATTCAGCAATCAACCAGGATAAAAGTGAGGTAACATTTAACCATTTAACCTGCGATTGGAGAAACTAAATTTTAAACTTTTTGCAGAATGGCACCGTACCCGAGGATAAGAAAGCATCTCAAGCGCTTTGCCGAAAAGTTGCACGGTACTGCCTCATTCGTGACACATTATACCACAAAATGTTTGGAGGTCCCTTAGCTAAGTGCCTCGAACCCAATCAGATGGAGTTCGTCATAAAGGAAGTACATGAAGGACACTACGGAAACCACTCAGGAGCAATATCCTTAGACAGAACCCTAATCAGAGCAGGGTACTATTGGCCCAAAATGGAAGAAGAGGCTGAGGGTTTCATAGCTAAATGCGACAAATTCCAACGATTTGCTAACAACATGCATCGACCGGTGGAGCTACTTCACCCAGTGATATCGCCATGACCATTCATGAAATGGGGCATGGACATAGTGGGACTCCTTCCCCCAGCTAAAGTAAAGGTACGGTTCTTACTCGTATTAACTGATTATTTCACAAAGTGGGTGGAGGCAGAAGATTTTAAACAGGTGCGATAAAAAGAAGTGGAGAGCTTCATATGGCGAAACATAATATGCCGCTTTGGAATACCGAAGGAGATCGCATGTGACAATGGCCCACAATTCATAGGCTAAAAAAAATAGAATTCTTCGAAAGTTGGCAAATCAAGAGAATCACTTCATCATCATATCACCCCGTGGCTAATGGGCAAGCCGAGTCAACAAACAAAATCATCATTAACAACCTAAAGAAATGGTTGGAAAGAGCCAAGGGAAATTGGCCAGATGAGCTACCGGCGATATTATGGGCTTACAGAACTATTGCAAAAACAGCTACGGGAGAGACTTCATTCGCACTTGTTTACAGCTCGAAAGCTTTAATACCAGTGGAAATTGGCGAACCAAGCACAAGGTTCACAACATCCACGGAAGAATCAAACAACGACGAGTTGAGGACAAATATGGACTTGCTCGAGCAAAGAAGAGAAGCTGCACTAATACGTATGGCGGCCCAAAAACAAATTATAGAGAAATATTACAACAGAAAGGCTCACCTCAGATATTTCAAAATTAGGGACTTCGTTCTCAAAAAAGTCTTCCAGACAATGAAGGAAGCTGGTGCAGGAAAGCTAAATCCAAATTGGGAAGGACCTTACAAAGTCTGTGGCATTGCTGGAAAAGGCGCTTATGAACTGGAGGCTATGGACAGCAGAATCCTACCAACTAGTTGAAATGTTGTTCATTTGAAGAAGTACTACTTCTGAGTAAAAGGAATACCCCCGATCAGGTATCATTAAGTTCTATTTTACTTTTGTACAGTTAAAATTATACCAAACATTTTAGATGATAGGCAAAAAGATGACCCATCACCAGATGATGATATTAGACCTGCAAAGACAAGATAAAGTAACTGAATTTCCGGTCTAGGGTTACAACTTTCTGATGGACGTTTTAAAGGGTTAAGCAGTCATCATCTAAAAACTATATACCTTCGAGTCCCGTATGTTTTTCCTTTTCAGGAAAAGGACCACAAGGAAGGAGTAGTCAAGTGCTCGAGATTTCATTCTTCAAAACTCAAACACTTGGGGGACTATACAGTATGGAAGGCAAAGATGAAGCAAAGAAGAATATCCAAAAGTCAAAGCTCGAGCCTGAAGATCCATCTTCCCAACAAGTCAAGTACTATGAGAAAACTCAAAGAGCCAAAGACTCAAAACACAAAGTCTGACTCAAAAATCTTTGAAAAACATATTCGTAAATGTAAACAAGTGTTCAGGTTAAAGGCAGAACATTAGTTACGAGTAAAAATGCACATCCTCGTACTTACTCAGAAACTATTGTAAATGAAAACAGTTATGAATGAAAGATCATCATCCTTGTACTTACTCAGAAACTGTTGTAAATGAACACAATTATGAATGAAAGATCATTATCTTTGTACTTATTCAGAAAACTGTTATAAATGAAAATTGTTATGGATGAAAGATCATTATCCTTGTATCTATTCAGAAAACTATTATGAATAAAAATAGTTACGGATGAAAAAGCATTACCCTTATATTTATTTAACTTGTTATCAATAAAAATAATTATATATTTAAAAACTGTTATAAACAAAAAGAGTTATTCCCTTGTACTAATTCGAAAGACTGTTGCAAAAGAAAAACAGTTACAAAATGAGTTATAGACGGTATATAAACACATGTGAAATATTACGAAAACTTTCTTCAAAACATTATTAAAGAAAAACATGTGAAATTCCTATCTCTCTTTTGTATATTTACACCATTATGAAGTTGAGACGTCTTCTTCATTAAGTGTCGATAAAAAAAGGGCCCTCTTTTATAAAATTGTGCATGTTACGAAAAGGTACAAACAATCTAAGCATTATTTAATGCAAAATCAAAAACTCAGAGGTAAAACAAAAACCTCAAAAAGAAAGCATGCAAAAATTTAAGAGTGAAACAGAAACTCGAAGAAAGTTAAAGTCATGCTAATATTGATATTAATATATTACGGCAAAATAAACGAAGTGTTAACTTAGTCTATGTCGGGTTAATTTTACATTGATTGTCCCTAAGTTGTCAGTTGGGGACTTACAAAGGATCCAACTTTGCCCCCGATGGAACTGGGGATAACCACCAATTGATACCAAAAAAAAAGAACCAAGTTCTTTAAACCTTTTTAGATGGGGGGTTGTCTTCGCTGGCAGGAGGAGCAGCTTGAGATGGAGAGACACAAGCAGCAAGGACCTCAACCTCTAGTGAAGAAATAATCCAACTTTGCTGAGACTTCTTAATTGTCTCTTTGGTTTTAGCAATTTCGGCTTCCAAGTCAAAACCCTCTTGGCCCATTTCCGTCAATGTGTCAAGGCGGGCGTTCAGATAAGCCCAGCTAACATCAACGGTTGCTTTGTCTTCAAAAGCTTCATAATCCTTCTCCCGCTATTCAGCTTCAGCTCTTAACTCATCTTGTTCAGCCACAGCAGCATCGTGAGAGGTCTGTAAAGGAGCTAGAGATCTTTCCAGAACCTTCTCTAAAGAGTTACGGAGGTCTTCCTGGGTTTGGGTGAGAAATTGAACAAGTTCACCGGAATACACCTCCTTTTGGTCCAACAAGGCTTTCAGGCTCCTAATCTCCTCTGTGGCACGGGAAAGCTTCTCTACAAATGAAGACTCTAAGACACTCTTATCCTTGACTGCCTGGTTCGAAGACGCTTTCTCAACGGCCAGTTCTGCTGCAACAACTCTAACACGCTGCTCCAAGGTACATTTTTCCTCCTCCATTGCCTCCATGTCTAGATGCAAGCTCTCGTACTGCTCCTTCCAATTGATAGCCTCAGTTTGGAAATCCTTTGCTGCTTGCTCCATCTGAATGACCCTCTTCATTAACTCTGTGCCTACAAGATTGATCTACATAAAAGAGATAAATTAGATACGGTAAGAGCATATGTAAGTACATATGAAAAGTAAGTTTTACCTTTAAAGACGAGTGCACAATCTCGTTCATCCAAGTCAGGGTACTGTGTCTTTCCAGCTTAGACCTTTCAGTCGGGCCTATCAATGGCTTTAACCACACATCAGTCTGGCCTGAATTTTTCAAGAGGCTGCTCGTTGCTGGGAATTCTATTATAACTTGCCTCATCTCCCCCTACTGGAAGACCCTACTTCTACAGTAGAAAGGACGGAATCGGGGGCAGATAAAAGAGCCACGGGCGAAGTAGGCTGGGAAGCAAAAACAACCACGGGAACAGAAACAGTAGCGGGAGCAGGAATAGCCATGGGAGCAGAAACAATAACGGGAGCAATTGAAGGAAACTCTTTAGGAGCAGGAGTAGAAAAAACAACAAGAGGGGCTTCATCAGAAATGGTACCAAAACCTTCACGAAACAGGAGATCAACGGATTCACGAACAGGAGAGGGAGACCACCTTCCTCCTACGTGATCTGTGGACTAGCGAACCTTCTTCTTCCTCCTCCTCCTATAAGGTCCTAGACCCACTTGCTTTTCTTTTCGATGAGGAGGAACTAGTAATGATCTCCTGGGCCTTTGCCAGGGACAGTCTTGAAGCGGACACAGCCGCAACAGAAATACCACGAGCAGCAAACCCTACCAAATGAAAGGGGTCAGGTAAAACTTAAAAAAAGAAAGAAGTAAAAACAAAAAAACTTTGCTCACCGTGGGCCTTAACCTTCCATCCAAACCTCCCAGAGAGGTATTTCCACGAACGTTCTTCTAACGGAGCAATCAACAAGAGTTTTTCTACCCAATCTCGGAAACCGGAGACATTCTCAACGGTTCCCATGATTGTTGAAAAGAAAATAAACAGTTACGGTACCGATAAAGTATCAAACGCAAAGGAGAGGAAGGTGAGAAAAACTGTACTCACGTGCAAGATTCCACTTCTCAGGGAAGGGGAGATTTTCTTCACCGACTAAACCTGCAGTAGGGACAGCAACATATCGAATATACCACCCTCGGTCTTTATCATCATCGGGAGTAACTAACACTCTTTTACTCCTCGTCATAAGAGTAAACACTCCTTGGAGGAACAAAATCAGAGAATAGAGGTGAATAAGATGATGAAAAGTGAAGGGTACATCAGCTAAATTGGCCAAATAACTAAGGCACACGACAACTCGCCAAACAAGAGGACCGACTTGTCCCAGACAAATTTTGAAGAATCGACAAAACTCGATGATAAAAGGGTCGATAGGAGGCTTGAATCCTAATGTGAAAGGGTAAGTATAAACATAAGAATGACCGGTCTTGTAAAAGGTTATTCTTTGGTTATTGCTAGGAACAATAACATGAAAATTAGGCTTCCAAGAACAATCCCTCCGTACAATAGGCACCAAGCCCTCTGTTATCTGGGTAGGATAAAGTTCGGCATTATCATACGAAGACATTGAAGAAAGTTGTTCGCTCATGGACTGACTATCCTTGGCAAAAGAAAACTCGGCAGGGATAATTTCATCGACCCTCGGCTCGCGAAGCGGTTCACTATGTCCTCTACTCTTTGACAAAGATCTCGAAGCCCTAGCCCCTGAAGAAGATAAAGACACAGAAGACCTAGAAGAAGATGGGGGAGTAACATGAGAAGAAGAAGCACCCCTGGAAGGGGTAGAACCTAAACTCCTGAGCCTACCGCCTCTCCTACTCCGAGTTGGAGTAGAAGAGGGAGTCAATTCATCAACATTAATGACTCTCTTAGATTGCTGGTTTGAAGAAGACATATTTACGAAGACAAAGAATTTACAAACAAAGAGTGAAGGTTAGAAGTTTTTCGTGAAAGTAAAGAAAGGAAAAGGGGTCTCTATACTTGAAGGCAACCGTCAAAAAATGGAAAAATAGTGATGTGAAAGTCATAATTGAAGTTGTCACTTCGTGACTGATGCAGCCGCAAAAAGTCCTAAAAGGCGCTAAGTAATTGTAGAACCAACCCGGGAATGCCACATGGCACATGCACTAAATGGAAGTGACAAGCGACGCCTACGTTCAGAGATGGATGCAATGTTACGAGTGAAGCGGCGGCAAAATATTCCCGCCATAAATGAGTATCCACTTACCAAATATTAATCGATAAATAAATGGTAAGTGGGGGGACTATCTATATTGGTAAAAAAGAGCTTCACACATGTAATCGTCGTGATGACTCGACAATCTATGTGGAACAATGAGAACATGACAACTGGACGGGACTTCATGAAAAGGTACGAAACATAGAGGCACGAAACAACATACCTACGGGGTAATCAGATACAGGAATCTCAACCTAATTGAGAAGATGAAGAGGCACGGTCAGAATGAATCCAGGCAGAAGAATAAAGGGAAGATTCGAAGATCTTCAATTAATGAGCCAAACATTACATAACCTTCAAGCGACAGTTACGGATAATCATTGTAACGTTACATTAATGCCATTATTAGTCATTAATGCTCAATCACTGAAAAAGGTAGAAGTTATATTAAGAAATTCCCTATATAAGGGAGTAAAATATAACTTGTATAGACACGTTCGAACCGCTATTGCAATATACTTACTTTTTACGCATCTTACTGCTTTCTATTTACAAATTTACTTGCAATTATTAGTATATCCTTCGGTTATCAGAAACTCGTGTTCTTCTTAAATTAGCTTTGGCAGAGAATCTAATTCTTTGGTTAAACAACCTTGTCTCTCTTTCTATTTATTGGGATATGCCCCCATTTAACCCTAAAAGTACAAGTACAAAGAATATCCAATGGAATATTCTCTTAAAGATCCTATTACTAAACTAGTCGTTACTGCTCCTTCTGATACTTGACCTCGGCCATGATTGACTGCCTGACGATGAATTCCATTAGTTACTAGTCGACCTTGGCCAAAGTACTTTTGGCAAAATCACTTCGCATCGAGTGCCCTTAGGCAGATTTTGACCCATACAATTAGTCCCTCCGCTTATCGGGGTCGTCTCTCGGACGACCTCGATGAGCGGACTTTGCTAGTCATAGTTGATGGATTTAGGCGATCAGGTCGAGTAGTAACGGTCTTGGCAAGATGATAATGTTGCACTTCGTGAGCCATAACTTACGTCGATTTAGAATGACGTCACAACATCATGCACCATTATTACGCGTTTCCTAATATATTGCATTGTTTCCCGTGCCTCTACCATTTCGACATTCATGCTGGGCATCGACGATTTGTATTCTCGATTATGGTGCTCGGATTCCTATAAATAGGGACACAAGACCCTTTGCCTGATCCTTTGTGCTTTTCAAATACTAAATCTCCATCTCTTCCTTCCTTCTTCTTTCATTGTTCATTTTGCTACCTTCATCCTTGCCTCCCTGTTTTCACAGGTTCTGATAACTTCTACCGCTTATACCTATTTTGTGCTTGCATCTTCTCCATATAAAAACGAGAAAAATGGTTAATACAACTAATTTAGGGGGAGCACCTAATCCTATCCCCTTGACAGTTCGCATACCTCCCCACAATGATGGGGTGGCCATGGTTGCTGAATAAGACAACTTTCCCACGGTGGAGGAAATAATTCCCCGTAGGGAGAAGGCTAGGTCTTACTTTTCAAAGTTGCCCGAAGATGAACTCGAAATCTCG
Organism: Nicotiana undulata; assembly: GCA_005239495.1. Lineage (NCBI taxonomy): Eukaryota > Viridiplantae > Streptophyta > Magnoliopsida > Solanales > Solanaceae > Nicotiana > Nicotiana undulata. The sequence goes on from ML266568.1 coordinate 22,809, forward strand.
GAGTCACTGATGAAAAAGGCGGTCATCGCTGAGTTTAGGGCTAAATTAAAAATTCCTACCCACATAGACCCCATACCTGCATGGCACGACATGGTGAAAATATATCACCCTAGGTATTGCGCCTTCTACGCATACCCCTTATACGTAGGTATTTCTTTTCATATCTTTCCCCCGGCCGAAGAGTTTTGCCTTTACTACCAGGTGTGTTCGGCTCAACTTTCCCCCTATATTTACAAGCTCATCTGCATGATTTCAAAGTTAGAGCAGTTGGTTGGGGTCGAGGTGACCATCCGTCACTTGATGCATCTCTTCGCCCCCAGTTTTCACAAGGGGACGATGTTACATCTTTGTCACCGGGGCAGGAAATTTCTTGTGGTAAAATGGATAACAAGGCCAACCGCCAATTTTGGCTCAGCTATTTCTACGTCAAAACTGAGGACGTGGTGGAAAATGGAAAAGGGATTCCTAAGCTTTGAAATTATGCTCGTAAGAACCTTTCTTCCATTTTCCTCTATTGCACTTCGTGCTGGTCGACTTTGGTTGTACTGCATCTTATTTTTCTCTTTTTATGTAGCGAAGGCTGATCCCCTCCTTTGGTCGAGAATATTCACGACTGGGTTAGCCGAGTCCTTCCTCATACAGTGGGGATTCGCGAATGGTCGGCCTTCCGCAATAAGTTCGGGCCCAAGCTTCCCGGTAAGTTTTCTTATGTCTTCGTCGTTGAATTTTTCTAATAGGTCACATTTTATCTTTGCGGGGGTTGATCCCGATTTGGTTCCTCTCTTAAGTTGTCAGCACGGGGAGGTCCGAGGAAGTCAAGATCTCCTACTCCTGCGTTCTGCCAGGCGACCGCTACAACAAAATCTTTCCTAATTGCAACTGCGACCATGCATGCCCGGTCATCTGCCTCCGTTCGACCTCCGGTTTTGGCATGATCAGCTAAGCCATCGACGGCTCAACATCTGGGACATCGACTTCTCATGTGTTGCATTTAGTGGATGAGTCGTCGTTGAGTGGGGAAGACTTGAATCCACGAAAAAGAAGATTAGTGGATATTGGCAGCGGTACAGTTTGAGTAGTGGACTCTACAAGGGATGACTATGAGCCGACCATTGCTGCACCTGAAAGCGACGCGAATCCGTCATCTGGAGTTCCGCTATCAATAAGAGTGGTGGAAGGTGTACCTTTTTCTGAAGTTGAGGGTAAAGATGGAGGGCCATCTGTGGATATTGGCGACAGCGTACTGAGAAGTGAGTCGTCATCCTTGGTACCAGTTGATGTTCCCTCATCGGTCGAGGTGAGAGGACGACTACAAAATCAGATCTGATATTGACCCCGATGAGGTGCCGATGATGAGTGAGGGGTTCACTAAGGTGGAAGTGAGGTTGGAAGGGTCCACTCGTACCATTGTGGTCCCCATGGACCGCGACCTACTGGTGAACACTAAAGATATGGTCCCTTCCTTAGGTCCCTTTGATCCGGTGAGGAGGGTAAGACTCTCGAGTTGCTGAACGATTCCTCCCTATTATCGAGCATAGTCGGACTCTCCCTTAGGGTAAGTCTTCCGACGTTTCTAGTTTTTACGCCTTGCACAATATTTTCGATAGACTGATTTTCTTCTTTTTTTCTTCTCTTTTTAAGACCATTGTCATGGACATTGAGAGTTCTCGCCGAGAGGAGAGGCGTAAAACTATTTTCAATAGGATGGAGAAGAAGTATCGTGAATACTGCAGCAAGCATCGTGAGATCTGTAGGCGATTCAGCGAGAGTGGCAACTTTCAAGCTATCCGGGACGAGCTGAAGCAGAAAGATGACAAGCTGGTGAGAGTCATCGGCAAGTGCAGTGTCCTCGAAGGGGCATTGAGGGATAAAGAAGAGGAGCTCAAAGTGAGCAAGGGAGTTGAGGCCGAATGTTCGGACCTTCATACCCAAGTGGTATCTCTGCAGGCTGAACTCGAGCAATGTTTGGTCAGGGCCGATGCTTTGAGCGATGAGGTCGCCGAGAAGACGTCGTATTTGGAGAAGCCGAGTTGTCTCGGTTGGCGGCTTTGACAAAAGTGGAGGCTTTAGAGGATGTAATCCTCGTCCTCCTGTCTGAGCGGACAAACAATTTGGAGATGGCTAGGCTCAGGGAAGAGCGGCTTAACGAGCAAATTAGGGGGCTAGAAAAAGAAGAAGAGATCTCGAACCATGGTGACCAAATCGTCGCTCTAAAGGCTGAGAAGACGGAGTTGTTGGCCCAGCCATCCTCCTCTCACACTTCTGCTTATCCTTATGTTCTGCGGGATTTATATGATAAGTGGATCAACGCCGAGGCCCATCTAGACATATTTAGAGATTTGATGACAACAGGGAGAGTTCCTAAGGCTGGTTTATAGGATGATCGTGCTAAGGCGCCTGTATCTCAGATCACCTATGGCTATGACCATGCTACACCGGGGACCGATAATTTGAGAAGACCACCTTAATTCTATGGCCCACTCAGATAATTTTCCCGATAGCTTGGGCTTATGCAAGATACTTCTCAAGGGGAAAGTTGTGACTACCAAGATCGGATGGCACTGAAAGTAAGGTCTAAGCTTTCGTGAAACTATGACCAAGGCCAAGGCCAATTTTTCGAGGTGGGGGTACCTCGTCTCATCATCGATCAGGGTTTTGCTAATGTAATAGATGGGAGATTGCGTACCTTTGTTTTCTCGGACCAGGACTACACTCACCGCTACTTCGGATACAGCGAGGTAGACGAGTAGACGTTCCCCAAGTTCTGCTTTGGTAAGAAACGGCGGCGATGATAAATAGGCTTTTAACTCATTCAGGTCTTGAACGCAATCATATTTCCATAGGAGTCCGTTTTCCTTCCTAAGCACGCCAAAAAACTTGTGGCATCTATCAGATGATCGTGAGATGAATCTCGACAAGGCGGAGATGCGACCAGTCAGCTTCTGAACTTGTTTTTTGTTGGTTACGTGTTCTAGTATTCCTTTTATGGCTTTAATCTGGTCTGGATTGACCTCGATGCCTCTTTTTGATACCAAGAATCCCAATAACTCTTCTGAGGTTACGCCGAACGCACACTTCTCAAGGTTCAATTTCATCCCATATCGCCTGAGTATGTCGAATGCCTCTTTCAGGTGGTCGAGGTGATCTTCTTTCCTTTTGGATTTGACCAACATATCGTCTATGTAGACCTCAATGGTCTTGTTGAGTTGGTCCTTGAACATTCTTGTTACCAACCTTTGGTATGTCGCCCCCATGTTTTTCAGTCCGAAAGGCATCACCCTTTAGCAATACGTTCCTTGGTGGGTGATGAAGGTGGTCTTCTCCTGATACTCCTCTTCCATGAGGATCTGATTATAGCCCGAGTATGCGTCTAAGAAGCTCATCAATTCGTGCATGGATGTTGCTTCAATGAGTTGGTCGATATGGGGTAGCGGGAATGAGTCTTTCGGGCATGCCTTGTTCAAATCTGTGAAGTCTACGCATACCCACCATTTCCCATTTTTATTTTTTACCATGACCACGTTGGCGACCCATTGGGGTTATTTTTATTCTCTAATGGAGTCATTTTCCAGCAACTTTCAACCTCCTCGTGAACTGTATTGTTTATTTCGAATTTGAATTTTTGCCTAACTTGCCTTACCGGGGGGGTAGAATGGGTCAACGTTCAACTTGTGTGTTGCGGCCTCCTTAGGGATATGTGCATGTCTACATGGAAAAAAGCAAACAAGTCTGTGTTATTAATTAAGAAATGACGGAATTTATCTGGTTCTTACAGCTTGCAACCGATATAGGCAATCTTGTTGTGGTCGTTATCATCAAGTTGGACGGGGTCGAGGCGTTCTACGATTTATCTCGTGGCCTCTATTATTTCGGGTTCTTTGATGACATACGCTCTTTCATCATTACTCAACCTCGACCCTGTTAATTGTTATTCCTCTTTTCCTTTGCCTTTTATTTGTTGGGTATATGTGCAGTCATGTGCGATGCGATAGCATCCTCGGGACGTGCGTTGTTCGCCTCATATACTGAACACTCCCTATGGGGTTGGAAGTTTGATAAACTGGTACAAGCTGGAGGGGATGGCCTTCATGGCGTGTATCCAAGGTCGACCTATTATGGTGTTATACGTCGTGTCCTTATACATGATATGGATTGTGGTTTACAGAGTGACGTCGCTGGCCAAGACAAAGAGTGTGATTTCTCCAATGTTCGTTAAACTTCATTGTTAAAACTAGTTAGCGTGATGCATCGTGGCACTATCTTATCCTCGAGTTTCATCTGTGCAAGCACTCGAGGGTGGATAATGCATGCGCCGCTCCCATCGTCCACCATAATTCGTCTCACATCCGTATCTAATATTAATAAAATGATAATAAGAGAATCATAGTGAGGGAAAACCTAATCGTGGGTGTCTGACTTATCAAAGATGATACTTTCTTCGAGTTCGTTGTACCGTTCATGAGTGATCGACCGTTTGAGTTTGTGGGTTGTGGTGAATTTTACATTTTTGATCGATGCGTTATCTCCACCTCTGATGATCATTTGAATAGTGCGAGTTGGTGAAGGTGGTTTTGGCGGCCCCTGGTGTTGTTCACGTCCTTGGGCGAAGTTGGCCCTTCCTCGATCATTCAGTAACTCTTTCAAGTGCCATTGGTGAAGCATGTTCACGACCTCCTGCCTTAGGGCGATGCAATCTTTGATTTTATGACCTCGTTCCTGGTGGAATTCGTAGAGTGAGTTTGACTTCCTAGTGTTTGGGTCGGACCTCATCTTCTATGTCCACTTTACTTCGGTGACATATTGAGTCACATGATCCTCAAGGTCGGTCGTACCTTCATATATTCTTAGGTACAGTGGAATTTTGAAGGTTTTGAGTATGGCATGTGGGGCGGCTTCATCATTATACGGTTATTCAACGAACCGACCAGTATCTCTTTTTGGTAAGAGTTTTGGGGCGCCCGGTATTTTGTCTTCCCTTTCTTGATGCTCTTTCATTTGGTCTCGAATCATTTTGTTTTCGTTTTCCATTTCTTCCATCTTCCACAAAATGGTTGTGAGGGTATCCTCATCTGCATTATTAACATTGTGAGTGATACCTATTATGGGAGGGGGAGGGTCGTGATGCTCGGTCTTTATTGGTGCAACGCAAGTCTTGGGATTTTCTATGACCGCCTTTTGGGAGGATTTGTTGAGGATGTTGGTCAACGTATTTGTTAGCCAAGCCTCAAGCAGTTTCTTCACTGCCGGTGTCGCCTCTTCCGTTGTGGACGTGGAATCTCCTTTACCGTGGGACATTGTGATACTACCATGAGGAAGGGGTGATCCACTTCGCCTGGGAGAAGCATTTGGTGTTACATCTTCACCCTCCATTTCAGAAACCCCGTTGATGATGTTTAAGAGGTTGGTGGTGAGATCGGTCACTGCCTTCATCCTTTCTTCTCCGTTACCTGCCATGTTAGATCTGTGTGTACAAGAAAGTAGGGGGGTTTTCCCCTTTTTTTGCTAGTTATAGATCTAGAAGAAACTAAAATTGTAACTAGGAAATCTCCACAGACGGCGCCAAATTGTTTGACCAAAAAATATAAACCTTTGGTTAAGCTAATTAATTTGATGTAATAAGGGGTTAAGCCTAGTTAATAATAATAACTTCAGATCTACAATAGATCTACGTGGATAATGTTGAACAATGTTGAAAGAGAGTTAAATGCAATGTGTATTTAATGTTTCAATATCAATAATGAAAGAGGAATATCAAGCATTAAATAGCAATAAATGGCACTAAAGTAAATAAGGAGAATGATTAACCAAATATTAAATGAGGTGGATGATTCCTCCTTCTGACAATGATGAATGACAGACAAATATAAAAATATCGAGGACTTTCTCGGATCTAATGGAAAAGGTGTAGAATAATCAACAATCAAATCTCTTAGAAAGGTGGTGTTTGTATTTATCTAGAGAGAGGGTCTGCTTTATCAAGAATGTTCTTATCAGAGAATATTATATGCATTTTACCTTGTCTCTTATTCTATTTATAGGGACATGCCTCCAATTAACCTTAAAAGTACAAGTACAAAGAATATCCAACAGAATATTTTCTTAAAGATCTTATTAGTAAACTAGTAGTTACTGCTCCTTCTGATACTTGACCTCGGCCATGATTGGCTTCTCGACGATGAGTCCCATTAGTTACTAGTCGACCTTCGACAAATTATTTTTGGCAACATCACTTCGCATCGAGTGCCCTTAGGCAGATTTTGACCCATACAGTTCTACCAGTCATGTTCAGGTAGCTTGTTATCCATCCAGCCAGCTTAGATTGTATGTCATTGATGTCTTGAAAGTCACTATTGGATGGTCTCTTGTGGAATACAGGGAAGCCCATGTATTTACCAAAAGAGAAGGTGGTTTGGATGGAGATGGTGGCATTAAGTGCCTCCATGTGGTCAGGATTGCAGTTGGAGGAGAAGAACAACTTAGACTTAGTGAGGTTAATTTTTTGCCCAGATGCATCATTGAAGAAGTTTGGAATATTGATGTTTGTGTTACAATTCCTTGAGTCAGCTCTTGCAAATATGGTTAGGTCATTAGCAAAGAAAAGATGTGAGATCTTAAGGACATACATGCCGATACTGATTGGTAGCCATTATTTGGTATAGATTTCATTTTCAATGAACCTGAAAAGTATTTCCATGGACATGATGAAGAGGTAGGGTGAAATGGGGTCTCATTGTCTAATTCCCCTGATTGGCTGGAAGGTGTCAATTTTGCCGTCATTCACTAGGATAGAAATTGAGGAGGAACTGACACACGAGAGGTGAGCTTGATAAGGTCATTAGGGAAATTGAAGTCTTGGAGTGTGTCTCTGATGAAAGACTACTTAATCCTATCAAAGGCCTTTTCTAGATCTATCTTTAGGATGATGTTAGCTTGATTCCCTCTCATTTTTCCAAAGTGAATGATGTATTCTTGAACAGTTATAGCATTATCAAAGGTCCACCTATTGGATAGGAAACTAACTTGACTAGGACCTATTATGTTTGGGAGGAGGGGTTTGATCCTATTAGCAATGATCTTTGTTACACTTTTGTAGGTGGTGTTACAAAGCCCTATGGGTCTGAAGTTCTTGAGCATTGAGGATTGATGTAACTTGGGGGTGAGACAAAGCAAGGTATCATTCATGGTGGGATGCATTTTGTGGGATTGAAAATTCCACTTACAGAAGTCAATGACAGACTTCCCTACTATGTTCCAGTATTTTTTATAGAAGAATGGTGCAGACCATCTGGCACAGGAGCTTTGAAAGGCTTGAAAGAGAAGATGGCCCTCCTAACTTAACTATCCCTAAGAGGTGTGCTCAGGATGTCCCTTTGAGGGCTGAAAATGTATGGGTTTGGCTAGCTGGGATGCTTATGTGCATCTGTGAGTGAAGAGGTGTAGAGGGACATGAAGTAGTTAAGGATAGAAACATTGATTTCCTATTGGTCATGTTGCCAGTTGCCAGCTTCATCCCTTAAAGAGATGATTATGTTCTTCTTCTCCCATTGAGAGTTGAAGTGTGGAAGAATCTAGTGTTGTCATCTCCATCAGTAAGCCAGTTAATTCTGGATTTCAATTTCCAGAATTCTTTTTCATTCTTAAGGATTGAGTCGAGCTCTTCAATCAAACTGTTTTTTAGATTTAAGATGAAATACTGAACTGGTAGTTGGGGGATTTTTGGATGCCAGCTATTCGGGCCATTAGCCTTCTCTTCTTATGAAAATTGTTGCCAAAAGTATGGTAATTCCACTAAGTGACTCTAGCCTCGAAGAGTTGGGTTGACTGGATTAGAGAAGAATCTGGGGGAAAGCATCCAAGTCCAAATTAGGGAATGAAGGATGGCTACACCATATTGATTCATATATGATGGGTCTGTTAGAAGTAGTGACATGCTCACCCTTTATTATAATTATCAAATGATAGTGATCAAAATGGGTCCTAGGTAGGTGGTAACATTAGCCTCAGGGTACTCAGAGATCCAACAGTCATTAGCAAAGCATCCATCAATTATCTCTAGAATGAGGCTACTTGTATTTACTATATTTTTACCTTGGGTCTACTAGCTTGCATTGATTAAGACAGTTCAAAAGAGGTTACTTCTATTAGGGTTGATGCAGTTTCCCCCAAACTTATTACTAGCTTTCATAACTTCATTAAAATCACCTCATAAAAACCAATAACCATTTAAATTCTTAGAGATATCAACTAAATAGTACCAGAGCACTTTTCTATCAGATAAAAAATTGCTAGCAGAAATTGCAGAAAAAAGTCAAGAGGTATGAAAGGGTAATACCTTGACCATTGCATGGATACCTTGTGAAGTGGTGGATACCTTATCTGCCTGTACATGATATTCCTTCCACATCATTACTATCCCTCTAGAGAGACCCACTGCCGGAACTGGATGAGCATGTCAAATTGAAGATCCTTAGTTAGTCTTGTGGTCGACCATCCTTGTTTCCAGCAGTACTAACATAGATGGTTTGTGTAGCTGAATCATATATGAGCAGTGTCTTCTGAACTCTGCATTTTTCCCCCATATAAAATTCTATATGATGTAATTCATTATAGGGGTGGGGTTGGTTGGGAAGTCCAACTTATGTGCCTTCTTTGTCCCCTGAGGAGGCATCACAATTTTCTTCTTCCCTGGTTTCTTTATGCTCAGTACAGGGGTCAAAGTTAGCAGTGGCTTGAGAACACCCTGACTCTAGTGGGATCCTAATCCCATCCCACGCTTAGATAGGGCTCGGGGGCACAACATGACTAGTATATCGCAGTACTCCATACTGAACTCTATTACTTTGACTAAGTCCGTCCATAGTGGTCCATAGCCCTCCATTAACATCTTCCCTGGTTGTTTTCCTCTTGAGTAGATCTAGTTCTTTGTTTATTTCCTTTGTTATATTCCCAGTGGTGGGGTTTGTCTCTTCTCTACTGGAATTGAAGACGATGGCACTTGTTGGTATGGTGGTTCAATAACCACAAATTGAAACGTTGCCACCAGGTCCTCTACTATTGGGTCTGGGAAGAAGGGGATCAATTGAAAAGTTTTGTGCAGTAGGTTGTTGGCCATCAGTGGGTCCAAGTTGGTAATCATACTGCTGGTGTTGCTTGTGAGGATCATTGATCGCCATAAATGCGGGCCAAAGGTTTCCAAGGCCTTATTCAATGTCTCCATTGACACCCTTGCCATATGCGTTGGGTTCTGGATGATTAGGGTAACCGGTTGGTTCCCTAATAGGAAGTTGTAGGCTAAAGCTAGGCCCTGTAGTGCCAAATCCATCCAAGTTGTCGGTGTGTGGTCCAAAGGTAGTGGGTGGAGGTTATGAGGATGGGTGGTGTGTTCCATTTTTGAGTTTTTTTATTTGCCTCTTTGGGTAAAAGTGGAGGTTGTTTGAATGATTGAATTTTTGGTTCTTCTTGTTAAATCATTCTAGATCTTCTGAGCTTTGATATTTGCATTTAATATCGGGGATTTGGAATTAATTTTCAATATGCTTGAGTGGACGGAGGTTGTCATATCATATGAGTTTGGGTGATTTCTCAAGTGATGCACTTTGCTATCCATGAATTGTGGTGAGGTTGTTTCTGCAGGTTGCTCTGGTAGGGTATGATTAGGGGTTGGGTAGGTATTGGCGTAAGGTGTATCATTTGGGTGGGCATTTACAAATTGTGGATGAGCCCCGGTAGTAGGCGTTATTAGACGCTGATGGCCCAACCCGCATTTGCTTGTCAAGTCCAGACCTGATGTTTGCTTAGTGATGGGGGATGTAGTGTTTGTGGTTTGGGTTTGGGTAGGGCATACAATTGTACCCGTACTTGTTTCTTCTAGCCCCGATCCCGCTTTCGTCTTTACATTGGTTGGATTGTTCCTGCGTAAAGTGGGCTTGCGGGAGAGGGATATTGGATTTTTGTTGGTTTGACAAGTTAATAGGTCGTTGGTGGTTGTTGGCCTTATTAGGATTATTTTTAGTATTATATTTAAAAGTATTTCTTTCCAAAAACTTACCAGAATTTGCATCAAACATTTTTACCTAAATTGTTTTCAGCCCCGTTGGTAGTTCTTGTCCCATTGCTTTGATATTGCATGATCTTTTGAATTGGTTTCCGTCTTCTGGGGAAGGTCACCGTTTTCCATTCATATTCGACATCCTGGTTATTGCGCACTTCAGAGCATTATAGAACTTCTTGTGATAGTACTTATTTGTCTGTGGGTACACGATTTAAAGTGTGTCTTATTCTGCCACAACCTTTACACAAGGTTCCCTCCCCTTCATAGATCACAACTTGTTTGTGATCTCCAATAATAACTGAAGTTTCCACCGATCTTTCGAGTGGCACTTGGATACAGATGCTTTCATATCTCCCCCCCCCTCCCCCCCTAGGGTAGAGAACGTGCACGTGGCTATTTTGAATAGTTTGCCTAGTTTCTTTCCAACTTTTTCCAAAAATTCTTTATCATAGAACTCAATTGACTGTAGTACGTGAATCCAGATGGCAGTGAAGGATAGAGTTTCCTCTCATGGAATGAATTTTGGTTCGCATTTGCGGACTGAGAGGAAATATTCGGATATGAACTAAGGACCTAGGTGTAATGCCTTAGCCATGTTTTCCTCAAATCCGAATTTGACTATGAAAAAATCATATCCTAGGTCAATTAAAATTAATTGTTCATATAGGTTTCAAAGATCAATTAGTATGAATCGGAGGAAATGGTGGGGCATTCTAAGACCAACGACTTTTATGATGACTAAAACGCGCCAAGGATGGTACATGCGATTGTTGTCTTCCTGGATAGGGATATTGGGTCATCATTTTCTTTGCCTTTGTCATCATTATTGTTTGTAGGGGTTCCCCCTTGAATACAGTATTCAGATTCATTTGTTGCTTGTTTGTCTCGGAGAATTTCCTTATAGGAGTGAAATGGGGTATCTTTAACCTCCATGAGATTATTTTGGCCTGGTGATTCCGAAGGTATATTTGATGGTTGTGTCCATTACAAATATTCTAGAGGGAAGTGACAGAATCTCTCTCTTGAAAGTCTCTTTGTGATCCAATATTACCCCTTAGGAATATCATACAGGGCATGCGATATATATTAGAAAAAGTATTAATTCAATTGACAACAAAATTATGAACTTCTTAAAATACTCGTAATATAATGTCAATTATACCAAGTGTTGCTAGTGAAGTATTTGTCTGGTTGTTATCAAACTATGAGGTATGTGGTTTTAGTTGTCACTAATATATAGCTTCGCATTTAACCTTTTCCCAGCCTCACTTATGAGATTATATTGGATTGTTGTTGTTGTTGCATTTAACTTTTATGATAGGTACTCCTTTTTATTTTATGTGATGTACTTCTTTTTTAGTTTGTCTAAAAAAAATGATACTTTTATATATTTACAAATAATTTAACTTTAAACTTTACATTTTACTTTTATTTTTGATTAAATTTTCAAAAGTCTTTCGTTCTTTCTTAAATTTCATACCTAGTCAAAAAGCATCATAAAAAATGGGATCAAAAAATTACTGATAATTCCTTTTAGTAGAGTATCTATCTACGCTGACTAATATTTATAAAGATTATTTATAAAAAAAAATACAAGGCGTTGAATTAGAATGAAATCCCAGTGTCAAAGTTAAGTGAATGCTTTTAGCTGAAAGGAAATTAGGGAAATGAACTTCTGCTCAACTTCACCTAAAAGTTCAGCAGTAAATTTTACGTGGCGACTGGTGAGTGTATTCACGATGAACAGATCACCAAAGTAACTCTTTACCATCTAAATAGTTAAAAAGGATCATGCAAAAAGTTTTTACGTTTTATTTTCATATATTTTACATATAAAGATATTTTTTGAGAGATTTAACGCAAAAATTACTCCCTCTGCTTCAATTTAGATGACGCACTTTTCTTATTAGTCTGTTCCAAGAAGAATGATACATTTTTATAACTTGAAATAATTCACCTTTAAACTTTTCGTTTTACTTATTTTACCTTGATGAAAAGCTTTTATAAGCATACAAATATCATAGTCCCACAAAACTTTTACCCCTTAAGTTTTTAAGATCACAAGTTTCAAAATATTTTTCCTCTTAAACTCGAGTCAAACTACGTAATCTAAATTGAAATGGAGGGACTAATCGGTAAGAAAATGATCTCTTATCACACTTACCATTTAAATAGAAAGACTATGAATTATGATCTTACTAATTTTCTTTTACTTATACTTATTCTTTTTTCCAGTGATTGTATTGGTGGAGAAACGATGTCACACATGGAATCTTATTAAGCTGACAAAGCATGATATGTGGAACAACGATGAAGTGACAACTGCATATTCCATTAGTGAAATTAAGAGTGAAAGGAAGTTACATATTAAACACCCATGAGATAGTAAAGAATATATGACCGAGCCTAAACATTTGTTAAAGAAGAGGCACGAGTGGAATGAATCAAGGCCAAAAGGAGAAAAGATTCATGGACAACAGTAAATTAGGAAAGGAATCAGAATCGTTATAAGACATTTATATCTACAAATGCGTCAATTATGGTTATCAACAATAACGAGCAATCAATAGTATTAATGCTCATAATGAATTCGTCATAAATAGGGAAAAACGTTATGATTAGATATTCCCATATAAGGATAGAGAATCTCACTTGTAAGGACAAGTTCCAAGCATTACTAAAATATACTTACAATTTATTGCTTTACCAAAGCCTTTTACTTAATTTGAGGGACAGATTGTCATTTCATTCCTTATTTGTTTTTGCTAATTCACGTTGTTATTTTTATTTATTTCTTTTCAACTGGATTGTTGAGGAATTAAAGTATTATTTGATTATCAAAACCCGATTTATTCTAAATATAGGCTCTGACTGAAAATCCTATCTCTTGGTTAAACAAATTGGTTTCGTTACCGGGAAATCTAATAATCTTTTTTACTTTCTAAATTTTTCTTTCTTACAACCAAATTACGTTAACTGGTAACGACAATAACCAACTAAACCTTCAATAGGGAACATCACCACTTCACTCTCCAACAGAATCCCCTTGCCAGTCCCGAGAAGGATCACTTGCGAGATCCACATCACACGCTAATGATCAACAAATGGATGAACAAACTGTAGAACAAGACATTTTAAAGCAATTGATTGCGGAACACATGAATAATGCTCTTCAAGCCTTTGTTAGGGGGTTGACGAACACGCCGCGAACTCCTCCACCAGCCAATACGGCGACTTTAGAAAATCCACGCTCGGGGCTCGATAACTCTGGTAGTGGAGGAGTTCCCAATGAATCCCGTGATGGGAGGCCATGTACGCCTAATAACTCAGATTTACAAAGTTTGGTACTAACTTTGCAGAAACAGTTGAAAGAGAAGAACGATCGCATAGAGCAAATACCTACCTTACCTCCCATAATAAAAGGTGTGGATATTGATAAGTATTCACAGCAACCTTGGAAGCCAAGTGCGGCTCCTCTACCGATTCCTAAAAAGTTCAAAATGCATGATATTCCAAAATATGATGGAACAACCGACCCTTCAAATCATGTAACTGCATTTACATCTGACGTAAAGGGCAATGATTTAACCAAGCAGGAAACCGAATCAATTTTGGTTAATAAATTTGGAGAAACACTCACGAAAGGGGCATTAACATGATATTCTCTTTTACCTGAAAACTCTATTGATTCTTTTGTTGAGCTTGCAGATTCATTCATAAAAGCATTTACGGGAGCTCAAATGTTGAAAACAGGATGGAAGACATCTTTAAGGTAAAATAAGGAGATATAGAGTTACCCAAGGAATTTGTGGATAGATTCCAACGAGAGAGGATAATTCTACTACGAGTACTTGATAATTGGGCAGCTATGACATTCGCGAGCAATTTAAATGAGAAAATTTTAGAAGCTACGAGAAGACTAAAGGAGCGAGAGTTTACTACTACAACATGGAGTGATGTGTACAACAGGTACATCACGAAGCTACAGATAGAAGTAGATACAGTTACACAGTCAAGGGTCGATGAAAGAGCAAGTTCGAGACGTTCAAAATCTGGGGAAAAAAAGTCCGGGAAAAGTAGGCACGAACCTTACATGGGACCTGCAGGACAGGATTCACTGACTAAACATGAAAACATAAGACCTGACTCCAGATCAACACACAAAGAGGCGGGTTCACCATCCAAGTTCTGAAAAGGACGGGATGCTCGAGGCAGTAATTCCAATACAAATACGAGGATTAGAGATTAAAGTTTCAATGTTAGTACTTCCGAGTTGGTAGTTGTTTTAAGAAGTATGGGAGATAAGGTGCGGTGGCCTATAAATGAGATCAAACTCGAGCAAAAGAAATCCTGTTTTCTGGTGTGAATTTCACAACGATCATGGCCATAAAACAATAGATTGTAGGTTATTACAGGGCGAAGTTGAGCATTTGTTATAGCATGGTTATTTAGCTGACTTATTCAATAAGAAAGGTAGGCAATCGTATATGAAGAATAGACAAGAGCCTCCAAAACCTCCATTTCCAAAGAGAACAATCAATGTGATAAGTGGGGGAGATGAGGTCAATGGTGTGACATATACAGCTGCAAAGAAGACGTCAAAAGCCATGGTCACTCAGGGAAAGCGAGTTCTTCAATTATGGAGAGAGAGAGATCGAAGGTCTTGTCATGCGTCTTGGAGCGAATAATATCTTAAAATAAAGGCCGTTAAGGTCACATTGACATAGAATAATACGGATTAGCTCACCCAGTGAGAAAAGCCATGACCCTGCCAACCAAGTATCAAAAAGAAAGAGAGAAAAATCGGATATGAATAAGGGATAGGCAAATCCCATTCAATCAATTCTTAATTCAATAGGGGAATCAAACATTTAACTATTTACGATGTCTCCCGCGGGGACGGAAATAAAAATCGGGCAAGATTCGCTCAATCAAAGATAGTTCAATTCGATCTTCGCCGACATGTTTTAGATGAATACACTATAACATATGATGATGTAGATGCGGACAACTTGTAAATTCCTCACAACGATGCGTTGATAATATCTTTACTTGTACATGATACTAATGTAAAACGATTTTTAATTGATCCAGGTAGCTCCGTAAATATCATTCTTCTAAGGGTGGTGAATAAAATGCAAGCTAGAACAAGGTGGTACCAAAAGCACGATCTTTGTCTGGATTTGATAATTCAAGTGTTATTACAAAAGGGGAAATAATGCTTACCACATTTGTAGAGGGAGTTATCAAGGATATGAAATTCCAGGTGTTAGATGCTCACATGGCTGATAATATGATTCTTGGAAGACCATGGATTCATGACATGGACGATGTACAGTCCACACTGCATCAAGTTATTAAGTTTCCTTCACAATGGGGGATTTGACAAATTCGTGGAGATCATCAGGCCTCTAAAAGTATCAATTCAGTGGAGGCTTCAAGCACAACGAATGCTGTTGCAGATGAGAAATAACAACTACAGAATCCAGTTGAGGATATAATGATACAAACCTCAGATGAAAGCATTTCAGGACAGGTAAATGTAGATTCAAGACTCGATGTTATTCAAGAACCATAAGAGAATGAAAATATCAAAACAACGACTGAAGAACTTGAAGCTACCATGATATTCAAGCACTGGCCAGACAGAAAAGTTTACATCGAAGCAAAACGGAGCCCAGAAATAAAAGGTAAATTAGTTAAATTTTTAGAAGCTAACACAAATTGCTTTGCTTGGTCGCATTCAGACATTACAGGTATAACACCGAAGGTGATGACCCATAAACTGAATGAGGATCCACCGTACCCACCAATCAAGCAAAAGAAAAGGAAACAAGGGTCCTTCAAAAATTAAGTGATTGACGATGAGGTACAAAAACTTTTAAAAATTGGATCTATACGAGAGGTAAAGTACCCAAACTGGTTAGCTAATACTTTGGTAGTTCTAACAAAGAATGGAAAATGGCGGGTTTCCATAGATTATACTGATCTAAATAAAGCTTGCCCTAAAGATTCGTTTCCTTTACCGCATATAGATCAATTGATTGATTCTACCGCAAATTTTTAGATGCATATTCAGGTTATAATAAAAAAAGATGGATCCCCTAGATAAAGAAAAAACTTCGTTTATTACAGACAGGGGGACTTATTCTTACAAACTCATGTCCTTTAGTCTAAAAACGCTAGGCCACGTACCAAAGATTGGTGATTAAAATGTTCCAAGAACGCCTGGGAAAGACCATAGAAGTCTATATTGACAATATGTTAGTCAAGTAAACACAATAAGGGGATCATTTTCAACACCTTTCAAGCACTTTTGAAATTCTCCGCAAATACAATATGAAGTTAAATCCAGAAAAGTGTATTTTTGGCGTGGCTTCAGGTAAGTTTTTAGGTTTTCTTGTCTTTAGCAAGGGCATTGAAGTGAATCCTGTGTAGATCAAATCCATTTAGGAGATACCAAACATACTCACGAGCAAAAAAAAGGTGCAGAGGTTAACATGGAGGATATCGGCCTTGGGAAGTTTATTCCAAAATCTTCAGAAATTTTTTTTTAAATCCTTTTCAGTATTGAAAAAGCAAAACTAATTTGAGCGGACTAACGAATGCCAACAAGCTCTCAAAAATATAAAATCATATTTGTCAAATCCTCCCCTACTGCCCAAACCGAAAGACGGCAAAAGGCTACTAATTTATCTCGTCGCATCAGAAATGGTGGTAAATGCAGTATTGGTGCGAGGAGATAGAGGTAAACAATCTCCAATTTATTATGTTAGTAAATCTTTGTTGGATGTTGAAACACGATATCCTCACTTAGAAAAACTTGCTTTAGCATTAGTTATGGCATCTAGAAAGTTGAGAACTATCCGGTAGGTTAGCTAAATGGGCAATAGAACTCAGTGAATATGATATCATATATCAGCCTAGAACTACAATAAAATCGCAAGTTTTAACAGATGTTTTGGCGGATTTCAGCACAAATATAGTTCCTAAAGTAGAAAAGGAACTACAGGTATTTACCGGATCTAATCCGGGGACTTGGATTTTATTTACCTATGGTTCCTCGAATGTTAAAAGAGCATGTTTAGGTATTGTACTAATCCCACCTTCAGGTGAATTCATAAGACATGCAATAAAATGCTATCCCATTACTAACAATGAAGCAAAGTATAAAGTTGCGATTGCAGGTTTGGAACTAGAACGAGAACTCGGTATAGATCATATTATAATCAAAAGTGATTCGCAACTAGTGGTTAACCAGATGCAGGGGACTTACAAAGCAAGAGAGGCACGAATGCAACAATATTTGGAAAAGGCACGAGAATTGATCAAATAGTTTCAGTCATGGAAGATCGTGCCAATACCCAGGGTGGAAAATGCAGAAGCGAATGCGTTAGCTAATCACGCGTCTGTTGCGGAAATAACAAATGCAAAAAATGCTATAGTAATACATTTGTTTCATTCGGTGCTTGACCAAGATAAAAATAAGGTAAATTTTAACAATTTGATATGGGATTGGAGAAACGAATTTGTTAACTTTTTGCAGTATGGAATTTTACCTGAAGACAAGAAAAAGTCTCAGTTACTTCGTCGAAAAGCTGACAGGTATTGTTTGAGTCATGGAAATCTATACCGAAACATGTTTGGAGGACCTTTAGCACGATGTCTCGGACCTTCTCACACAAAATATATGATGATAGGGGCGTTGTAGCAATCACGTTGGAGGAAGATCATTGGTGAAAACTCTAATAAGAGCAGGATATTATTTGCCAAAATGGAAGAAGATGTGGAAAGTTTTGTAGCCAAATATGACAAATGCCAATGATATGGCAACGATATGCATCACCCAGCGGAGCTGTTATATCCATTTATATCGCCGTGGCATTTCATGAAGTGGGGCATGGATATCGGGGGTCCCTTACCTCAAGCTAAAGGAAAGGTACAATTTCTTTTAGTTTTGACAGATAATTTTTCAAAATGGGTAGAAGCATGAGCTTTTAAACAGGTGCAAGAAAAGGAAGTCACGAACTTTATTTGGCGAAACATTATCTGCCGGTTCGGAGTTCCAAAAGAAATTGTGTGTGATAATGGCCCACAATTCATAAGCACGGAAATCATAGAATTTTTTTAGAGTTGGAAGATTAAACGGATATCCGCACTTTACCACCCTGTAGCCAATGGGCAAGCTGAGTCAACAAACAAAGTTATTATTAATAATTTAAATAAGAGATTAGAAGATTCAAAAGTCAAATGGCCCGAAGTGTTACCAAGAGTTTTATGGGCTTATCTAACGACAATAAACACAAGCACATGAGAGACTCCGTTTTCACTTGTCTATGGTGCAGAAGCCTTAATCCTAGTTGAGATAGGTTAACCAAGTACAAGGTATACACAAGCAATCGAGGAGTCAAATGAGGAAGATATGTGAATGAATTTGTATTTACTGGAGGAAAGGAGCGACGCTAATAAGGATGGCGGCTCAGAAACAAATGATTGAGTGATACTATAACAGGAAAGCTAATCTGAGATACTTCAAGACTGGGGACTTCGTCCTCAAAAAGATGTTTCAATCAACAAAAGCATCTTATGCAGGAAAATTGGGTCCAAATTGGGAGGGCCCCTATAAGGTTTGAGGCATCGCTAGAAAGAGAGCGTATGAGTTGGAAACCATGGATGGCAAGATACTACCATCAAATTGGAATGCTATTCATATGAAGAAGTATTACTTTTAGATGAAGAAATTACCCATGGGAAGGTATCACTCAGTTACAGATTTATTCTGTTTTTTTGAATTATACTAACAATTTTAGATGATAGGAAAAAGGCTAACCCGTACCAAATGATGATATTAGCCCGGAAAGACACGCGGAATACTAAATAATTCCCGGTCTAGGTTACAACCTTTTTGATGGAAAAAAGGGTTATGCAGTCATCATCTAAATATATATCTCGAGTCCCGTTTGTATTTTCCTTTTCAAGAAATGGACCACAAGCAAAGAGTTATCCAGTGTTCGAGATTTCATACTTGTAAGCTCCAAGACAGGGAGGACTATACATATAGAAGCTTGAATCAAAAACCTTGAAGAAAACTTGGAAAGACATAAGCTTGCAAAAAGGACACGAGTTACGAGTTTTAGATTAAGGTAAAAAATTAGTCACGAGATAATAGACACAATTTTGAATTTCTAAAATCTGTTACAAAGAAAGCATTTATGAAAAATTTGTATGCATAAATGATGTACATGTGTTATATGCATAAATGAAAAATGATGTACGGAATTTGAAAGTTCAAAGCATAAAGCTTTCTCAAATCATTTTTTTCATGTTTACTTTGTCTTTCATATATTTACACCAATATGAAAATGAGACGTCATCTTCATCAGTGTCGTTAACATAAAAGGGCCCTTTTTTATAAAAATCCGTGTTTATTAAAGTCACAGACCGTTTAAGCATTTTTAATTGCAAAGAAAAGGCTAAAATATCAAAGAGCAAAATAAAAGGTAAAAGCAACCGAAACATGTATTAAACCTTGGGAAAATAAAGGCATTAGTTTATCATTAAAACCCCAAAAGAAGATAGGGCTAACCAAAAAACAACCATCCCAAAAACTTTCTACCAAACAGTTGTGAACAAAACAACCAAATAAAAGCAGTAAAAACTAAGGAGCATCATCTATGGGGGTATCATCCACGAGAACATCATCAAAGGGAGAAGAGGGATTAATTTGAGAAGAGAAGAATTGAACATCAGCTCCACCACGAATGAGTCCATTTCCATCACCTCCGATATCTTCGACTTCAGGTGAGGAAAAGATTTGACGTTGTTGAGTTTTCTCAATTGCTTCTTTAGCCTTGGCAATTTCAGCATTAAGGTCAAGACCCTCCTAGTTGGCCTCAACTAGAGTCTCGAGACGAGTGTTCAGGAAATCCCAACTCACATCTAATGGTATTTTATCTTCAAGAATCTCATAATCCTTCTCCCACCGATTAATCTCAGCTCTCATCTCTTCTTTCTCTGCTTCAGAGGCATCATAAGCTGTCTTCAAAGGAGAAAGTGAACTTTCCAAGAACTAAATCTTATCAGTAGAGGCACGAAGAGCTTCCTGAGTTTGAGTAAGTGTTTGAACCAACACTCATGCATAAACCTCAATTTTTGATTAAGAAGTTCTATCAAACTCCTTATTTCTTCAGTTGCCTTAGAAAGTTGTTCAGCAAAGGAGAATTCGAGATATCCTTATCCTTACAAACTTGACTAGAAGAAGCTTTCTCAATCTCTAATTCCGCGGCAATCATTCTCATTTGTTGTTCCAAAGCATTCTTCTCCTCTGCCAAAACTTCTTTTTCCAATTAAAGACCTTCAAATTCTCCTTTCCAATTATCAGCCTCGGTGCGGTAGTCTATAACTTGTTGGTCCACATGAACAATTATTTTCATAAGCTCAGTACCAATCAAATTGATCTACAAAAAATGATAAGGAGTTATGAGTAAACAAAAAGAAAAGAAAGGAAATATAATTGAACTCGTACCTTCAAGGAAGAATGAACAAGATCATTCATCAAGGTCAACGAGCTATGACTTTTCAACTTCGACTTCTTCACGAGACCTAGCAGAGGTTTCAACCACACATCGGCTTGACCAGATTTTCTCATCAAGTTCCCACCTTCAGGAACCTCAACAACAACTCTCTTCATTGGGCTCTTGCTACTGGAAGGTTCAACTTCTACATGAGGAGTACTAGTCATGGGAATAGAAGATGAAGTAGAAGCAACCACAAGGGTAGCATCAGAAGTAGCATCAGGTAAGGACGCGCGTGGGTTAACAGGGACCGACATTGGAAGAGAGGCAAGGGGACGTTCTTCAGAAATATGCCCAAAAGCTTCATCACTTTCGAATCCACGATCAAACAATCTTTCAGCAGAATCTTGGGGAGAATCATTAACTTCTTCATCATAAATCACCAAATGAGCACTCACTGGCTCATCCATGAGACCGAAAGGAATTGAACTTGGTAAAGGGTCATGAGAAGGAGTATTTTCATCATCAGAAACCACGCTTGTCTTGACACGTGGTCTTCGCACCAAAGATCCTTATTCAGTATCTTCTTCACCATTAGAGCCACGAGCTCCATCAATCTTCCTTTTTGAAGAAGAAGAACTTAAAATTCTTTCATGAGCAAGAGTCACGGAAAGCCTTGTGGATGGAACATATGCAGGACTAATACTATGAATGGGAAATCCTAGCAAAGAAAAAAGGCAAAATAAGAAACTCTTAAACCAACAAGGAAGAGGAGAGGAAATATAGTAAGCAGAGGAAGTATCGTGCGTCTTCACATTCCAGCCAATTCTGTGTGAAAGGTATTTCCAAGATCTTTTCTCCATAGGGGCAGCAGTTAGCAGTTTATCTACCCAAGCACGGAAGGTGGGAATTTCCTCAAAAACTTCCATGGTTGCTGGAAAAAAAGAGGCACGTGATCACATGAGGTTCTAAAAAAATGAAAAAAGAAAAGAAAAGGGGAAAACTTACGTGCAAAATTTTATTTTTCTGGAAAAGACATGTTTTCTTCACCTACTAGAGAACTAGTGTGAACAACAACAAAACGAGCATACCAGTCACGGTCCCTGTCATCTTAAGGTCTAACCAATATTCTCTTACTTCTAGCCACAAGAGAAAAAACTCCTTTAGGAAACAGTTTAGGAGAGTAAAGATGAAGAAAATGTCGGAAAGTGAAAGGCATAGACGCTAGATTTGACAAATAACGAAGCACACAACAACCCTCCAAACGATGGAGCCAATTTGTCCAAGGCACACGTTGAAATAACGGCAGAAGTCAATGATTACTGAGTCGATAGGTGGTTTGAACCCTAAAGTAAAGGGGTAAGTGTAAACAAAAGAATAACCAACTTGGTATGAAGTAGTTCATTTGTTGGAACAGGGAACTAATACTGGGAAATCTAGTTTCTAATTACATTCTCTTCGAACCAGGGAAATAAGACCAATAGTAATTAAGGTTGGATAAAGGTCGGCAGGATTAAGGGAAGCTATAGATGAAACTTGATTTCTCATGGATTCACGATCAGTTGAAAAAGAAAATTCATGAGGAACAATCTCTGCAACTATTGGTTCGCGAACTGGTTCACTCGAGTCTTTATTCCTAGAAGAAGATTTAGGGGTTAAAGGAGTCCTAAGTTTAGAAGATGAAGGTTTAGCAACATTTCCATAGGAAGAGGAGCCACAATTAAACAATGAACCAAAACTACGGAGTCTACCACCCCTCCTACTTCTAGTAGGGACTATAGAAAGAGCGAGTTCATCAACAATCACAACCTTGCGAGGGTCTGGTGTAAAAAAAGACATAATTATATGGAGAATTAACGAATAGTGGATGCGGAAACAAGAAGGAAGAGTAATATAGAGAATACTGTAGAATAAATATTTTGAGAAATCAAAGAAAAATGAAGAATTTATAAGAAGACACGATCATCATTAAAAGTAGGTCGTTATGAAGCGTCATAATGAAACTATCACTTCATGACTGACGCAGCCGCAATAAAACCCTAAAAAGCACTGAAAAACTACAGAATCAATCGTTAGAAGCCATGTGGTACATGCATTAAATAGACGCGACATACGTCGCGTTGATTCTGAAGAAAACACAATGATACTCAAAAAGCGGGGGTAAAGAATTCCTGCCATAAATACTTACCACTTCCCGAATATTCAATTGAAGAATATTCAGAAAGTGGGGGGACTATATATATTGGTGGAAAAAAGATGTCACACGTGGAACCTTACTGAGTTGACAAAGCATGATATGTGGAACAATGGTGAAGTGACAACTAGCAATTTCATTAGTGAAATTACGAGTGTGATCGAAGCCAAATCCACACCGCGACCGCAGTGACATCCTACGGCCGCACAATTTTGGTGCGGTCCGCGCTCCTTCATTTTGCCCAAATGTCAACTCTCTAAACCTTGTCTATTGTGGTCCGCACAATATTGAGTGTGGCTGCACATAGACATTTGCGGCCACACAATATTTGTGCGGTCCGCACCTCTTTACTTGGTAGATTTTTAGTCTCTGAACTTTCTTTTGCGGTCGCATACAAAATCATGCGGTCCTCACAATTGGCCTTTTGTCCTGTTTTGGTTCTTGTTCACTTTTGACTCCTTTATGAGATGATTTTGATTCCTTTGGCTCATATTGCAATATTCCTGTAAGCAAACACATTTCATTAGTTTTCGGGAATACTTTTAAGCATTTTTGACCTAAAACCTAAGTAAAAAAGAGCAAATAAGATACAGATTAAACACGCTCGAGATAGTAAAGAATAGATGACCGAGCCTAAACAGCTGTTAAAGAAGAGGTGCGGGCGGAATGAATTCAAAAAAAAGGAGGGAAGATTCATGGACTAACATTAAATAAAGAAAGAGAATCAGAATCGTTATAAGACACTTCTAGCTACGAATGCGTCAGTTATGGTTATCAACAATAATGAGCCATCAATACCATTAATGCTCCTAATGAATCATCATAAATAGGGAAAAAACGTTATGATTAGATATTTCTATATAAATATAGCAAATCTCACTTGTAAGGACAAGTTTCAAGCATTAATGAAATATACTTACAATTTCTTGCTTTATCAAAGCCTACTTAATTTGAGGATAAATTGTCATTTTATTCCTTATTTTTTTTGTTGCTAATTCACATTGTTATTTTTATTTCTTTCTTTTTAACGGATTGTTGAGCAAGTAAAGTATTATTGAATTATAAGTAGCCCGATTTCTTTTAAATATAGGATTTGACCTTAAATCCTATTTTTTGTTAAATAGTGATCTTGTGTGAAAATGAATACTGCATATAATTGAAGTAATGAACTATAAAAATAAATCTTCCTCACTCTTACCTGAATCTTATCCTCAAAACTTTGTGAAAGTAACTTTCACACTGTGAATAGTACAACTATAAAGATGCAGTCTTGATTTTGGGACCACTTTCTTTTTCCCCCACCTCTCTCTCTCTCTCTTTCTTGTTGCCTCTTTCTTACTCTTTTTTAGGAATACCCTTTTGGGTTTTCAACTCAAAAACCTTTAATTTGCTGTTTTGGATGCTGCAAGAAATGGGATCAGAAGGATCATCAAAAGTTGTAGGTAAGCTTCAAAATCTTTAAAAGTTCAATTTTTTGTCTTCTTCTTTTAATTGTAAATTTGATCTTAGTCTAGTTGTAAATCTCTGTATAACTCGTTTGTATGCTATTTGAAAGTTCTTATTTTGTTTGTATGAATTCATGTGCTTCACAATTTACGTATTTTCTTGTGCTGTTTACAGCCTTTTGTGGTATTTGGGAGTAGGGTTTCCTTTTTGGGTTTTGCTTAGATTAGGCTAAGTGGTCGTATTATTACAACAGCAACCCAATGAGATCCCACGTGTGGGGTCGCAGACCTTATTATTTGCCTATTTTGACACAAAAAGTTTAAATTTTTAGCCATATTGAATGAATTTGGTGGATTTGGTGTAAGCTTTTATGGAAAGTTGAAGTTTCTGTTGACAGAAATGTTTACCCAATTAAGGTGAAGGTATCAATTGAATTAGTGCCAAGTTTGGAGGTTCTGTACAAAAACTGGATAAGAAACTACTGATAGGGTTACTATCCTGTTGTAATCTGTAGCTGCGATTTACTTCTTCCGAAATGCTATGGATAAGAAATTACTGATGGGGGCTTAGTCTATGCTGGAGTTCGAGTTTCCTTACTTGATTTATAATGCTTATCTCTGTGTGTGTCTATGTTGCGTGGACTCTCCAAAATGCTGCCGCACCCGTATCGGATCCTCCAAAAATACACTACTTTTAGAGAATCCGGCACACACCTGACAATATTTTGGGAGAGTCCGAGCAATATAGGTGTGTGTGTGTGTCTTTCTTTTTTGGTATCCGAATTTAATGCAGAGAGGGGGGAGTGTATCTAAGATGTGGATGGGGAAAAATGTGGAAGTAAAGTAGAAGAATATGATTTATGACATACCGCATTAGAAGATTTTGGTAAATGTTGGAATGTGTTGGTGGGCAACTAGTGTAAGACAACATGATGCAAAATGAAGTAGGGATCACAATAATTCAAGTGATTTATCTATAATTGTAAATACCGACTGCGTTTATGTAATTAAAAATAAGAAGCTTAACAGCTATATTCATCCATACCAGAGAAGCTATCACAATGAATCGAACAGAACACGACTTAAATACTGACTTATGCGTTCTTGATTAGAGTAGTGGGCGAATGGCTATAACAACATTGCTTCTGCAGCTCCAAATGAGGATCAATCTTCACAAATCTCCAGAATAGAAAATAATAAAGCTAAGGACTTCATCTACGGAAAGGATAAAGCTTTTAATCTAGGTTGCACTTTGAGTTTTCTGTTTAATATGCTTGCATCGCCTTAATTGAATGCTGATAGTTGTGATAAGCACGTGACAGTTATCTTTATTAGCTTCCTAGAAAAACTATTTTCCGAGAAAGCCGTTTGGAGCGCAGATCATTTATATAAGGCTAATGGAAGAATTCTTATCCTCGTTACTTGGAATTCAAAGAGAAGTAACAAAATTGTAAAACTTCCTGGGTGTCTTTCTTTGTTTCATCCAAAATTGACATTACTTTTCTTTAAAACGGTGCTACCAGTAGTATAATGACATTTACACTACTCGTTTAGTTGCTCTATACTGCGTAATTCATCTTCTGTAATTGCAAAGACATGATACTGTTCAGAACTTCATCTTTTGTCTTTTTCAAGGTGTTCCTTCTTAATATGCTACATTTTATGTACCTGTAAAACAAATTGTGCTACATTCCACATTCCACACAATTTATCAGCATGTTATTGTAATATTTACCTGAAAGTATTTGTTTTCATGCCCAGTCCCTAGGAATTTCAGATTATTGGAAGAGCTTGAAAGAGGAGAAAAGGGAATAGGGGATGGAACTGTCAGCTACGGGATGGATGATGCTGATGATGTGTACATGCAGTCATGGACTGGAACTATAATTGGTCCTCCTAATGTACGCTTTCTTCCTCAGCTCTTTCACATTTGTGCTTGCAACTCTTCGTCCTATGTGTTCTTGAATAGCTTAATCATGTTTTCCCGAGGCTCGATTTGAAGGCAAGGGATTAGACATCTATATATTTTGCACATAGAAATCATAGTTTGGACGTAAAAATTAATGAGGTGCAACACTTGTGTTGACATCTGAAGTATGTTATTAATCATTTTCAAAGGATTGCAAGTTCTGTCAACTTAGATGTTATTTGAAATCTTACTAGTACAGTTGTAGGATTAACAAAGTAACAAAATAATTTTGAATTCTTTTAAATGAAAAAATTCACATTCAGATTTTCATGTTATGAATCGCATGAATCAATCCAAATGGAGCCTAAAGTTAATTGAATTCCAGTTTTAAGATTTATAGACATATCTTGCTTATACTAACAACTGTCTAGCTGTAGCGGCAGAAACGCTGTGATTGTAATTAGGCCTTCATGGTACCTTTCTGCTGTTAATGAGAATGTCTTTGAATTTTGTTTTCACGCTGATCTTCAGTTATCTTTGTTGACTATTTGATCATACTTCGAATTTGTTATAGACTTGATGTTACGTTTTGCGTTCGTTATTGAGAAACTTTTGGCTGGATATCCTATAAATAACACTAAGATACCGCTGGGATGAAGGAGACTTGTGGCTGGTTATGCTTTATCCATACACTAATTTATTGGAGAAAGTTTATAAAAAAGAAGGGCAGCCCGGTGCACAAAGCATCCGGCGTTCACGCAGGGTCCAGGAAGGGCTGCACCCCAAGGGAGTGTGATGTAGGCAACCTACCCTGATGCAAGCATCAGTGGCTAATTCCACGGCTCGAACCTGTGATCTCACAGAGAGACAACTTGACCGTTTCTCCAAGGCTCCCCTTCTATTGGAGAAAGTTTATCTTCAGTTAAACATAGAAAAGAAAAAAGAAGAATGTAAGCAATATGAGTTCTTGATGAAAAAAATGTTAGCAATGAGTTATAGTATGAAGAGGCTGAGAGAAAAGGAATCCCCACTTATGCGATATCAATTTTGAGTCATAATTATATGTCACCTGCTAAAGAAAGCATGATATAATGCATGCAAGTCATTATCATTTAAAGTCTGCTAAAGAAAGTATAATATGGTGCATGTATTAGGATACAATAGTTAGGAGCAAGGCAATGATTCAGAGTCCAAGAGGAAGAAGGAAGAAGGTAAGCAGTACGGTTAGTAGCAAAAGAATGAAGTGGTGGAAACTGGAAAGAGAGAGTATAGAATCTCCCTTAAAGCATGACACTGAATATGATTCTTAATCATTTAGAATCTGCTAAAGAAAGAATGATATAGTGCATATTTTAGGATGTCATAGTTCGGTTCCATGGTGTATGCTATTTGCGGACGTTGTGCAAGTTGACAAAAAAAAATCTATAGATTAAGGGTTTTAGGATAAGTAGAAGTAAGACTGGACATATGCATTGCAGGTTTAGTCATCATAAGACAAGTGAAGTTGAGGCGAGTTTAGACGGGGTTGTGGTGCTTAAATCAATTATTTCAGATATCTAGGCTTGCTCTAGGAGAACGAAATGAAAAATGAAGATGTTACAGTTAGATCAAAATCCGATAGTTGAAATGGATTAAGTGTTATTAGGATGTTTAAAGGTAATAGTGATAAAAAGATGCCTAATAAAGTTTAAAGGTAAAAGTTCCATATAACAATTATAAGACCAGCAATGTTATATAGGAGGCAGTGTTGGGCTGCTTAAGTCTAATACATCCACAAGATGAGTATTGCAGAGATGATGACCCTAAGATGCATGTGCGGTCATATAAGATTAAACAAGATTAAAAGGTGACCACATTCGCCAAAAGGAGCAAGCAGCACACACTGAAGATAAAATGAACGAAAGTCGCTTGAAATGGTTTGGTCATATCCTGCGTCGACCTCCAAACGCAACGTTCGTAGGTGTTGTACCATATTAAGTGATGGTGTTAAAGAGGACGAGGTGGACCTAAAATTATAGAAGGAAATTGTCTCGAAAGATCTATAATCTCTTAAAATCCATGCAGAATTAGTGAAAGATAGGGCACAATGGAAGGAACGCAATACCAATTAGTTAGGAATATGTTTTAGAAAAACGAATTATTCGCTACTCATGATGACTTAGAAAGCAAATATTATGTGCGCTGCTAACATGCAATGCTTGACAGACTGTACATGAAGGGCGGATCTATCAGTTGAAACTATTTTGTGGAAAGGAGTATCCGGACGAGCCGCCTGGTGTAAGGTTCCAGACCAGGATTAACATGAGCTGTGTAAATTATGAAACTGGTGTGGTAGGTACTACTTTTTATTTGACTTTATTAGGTTTGATATTAATAAAACAGTCTTATGCGTGAGAACGTTTATCAGGTAGAGCCACGTCTTTTCCCGATGCTTGCTGATTGGAAGAGGGAAAACACAATGGAGGATATATTGATGCAGTTGAAAAAGGAAATGATGTCTCCCCAAAATCGAAAACTATCTCAGCCTTCTGACGGTGAGTTATCACTAGGTTGATCTTTTATACTTTTATTTTCTTAATGGATATATACGAACTAATAAGACTAAAACATATTGGTCTTTCTTCACTGCTTGTTCAACTTTTTATTGTTTGATAAGTAATAAATAATGTTATTATTAGGAGATCGAGCACTAAGCTAGTGCTACAAAACATAGTCACAGATTGCACAGTTCCTCAAGTGTATCTTACATAGCATCAACGTCCTGAAAAAAAGCTCGGTTGCACTGCTTGTTTAATTTGAACCAAAGAGAATTTGCATTCCGAGAAGTGGATTGGTTCCTAAAGGGGAGCATCTACACGTCTGCATATTTATTTTTCCCCTTCATTCAGCTTATCATGTCTATATCTCAGTATATGTCGAGGCATGTTGATTTAATGTCTCAATACGAGTAGTTTAGGTAATGATCTTTGTTGTTACGTCAAATAGGATGTTGAAAAAAAATGCGATATCAATCTGAATGAAGGCTGTACTTTCTTTTGTCAGGCAATGAAGAGGGCCGGGTAGATCAGAAAGGTTTAGTGGTGAAATGCTGCATTATGTAATTGAATAAAATACTGAAGGTAATAATGTATATATTCTTAATACTTAGATGATTCCAAATATTCTCTTAGTATGTATGAACACGTATATGCGTTGTACTTCTTATTGAATCCTCCTTAATTATGGGATGGACTGCTGTTTAATGCCAGTTTTCCAACTATGTAAATAAGGCAAACTAGTTTCATGACTTAATCATATCCTGAATGATGCTCAAGTTTGTTTGAGAATACCAGTGATGGCGCTTAAAGAGAGAGCCGATGACTGCCCCTCAAATACTCAGTGAAGCATGTTAAGGTAAACATGCGAGCCTTGACGTAACTGGTAAAGTTGCTGCCATGTGACCAGGAGGTCACGGGTTCAAGCCGTGGAAACAGCCTCTTGCAGAAATGCAGGGTAAGATTTCGTACAATAGACCCTTGTGGTCCGGCCCTTTCTCGGACCCCACACATAGCGGGAGCTTAGTGCGCCGGGCTGCTTTTTTTTATATTTTTTATATCAACCCTTAGATGTTCCTGGAAAAAGATCTTGAAATGTGGATTTCTTCTTACTTTCATTCTAGTTGCTGAAGAGTATTCCTGGTAATGTGCATACTTTTTAACTTTCTACAAGCTAGCAAAATAAGCCCTTTTCTTTTGTCATGTGTAAAAATTTTCTTCTATCCCAATAGTACTTTTCACTTTGACTTTGAAGGCCAAATATTATTTATTTTGACCAATGAATTTTTCTTCTCATACTTTTTAAAAATAAACTTTATGACTTGTTTGTATTTATAGTATATTAGATATCACTATAAAGTTTGGTTAGTCTGATTCTAAAAGTAACATTGTACACATGCTCCTAGTGTTATTGTAAACTTGTTGGTTGTTGATTTAGCCTAATAAAAGTCTTTGTTTGAGTTCAAAAAAAAAGAAAAAAAAATAAACTTTACACTTAAATTCCGCAACAAGTAATGTTTTTCTAATTCAAATCTCCCCCAAACCAAAAAAAAAATGGAAACTTACACAAATGTCCCAAATAAGTCTCAACTTACCAACCTCTAGCCATTAGTCATAGACTTACCAAAACTAGCCAACAAAAATTGAAAAACCAAATAATGGGGTACTTTCTCTCAAAGAATCACATGTAAAAATTACTTTCCATATTTTTAAGCGTTATTAGCAACATTAGATACAAGACGGAAAGGAAATTTCATTGATGAGGTAGCAAATAAGGTAATGAAATACAAAAATATATACAATATTCCAAAAATCTAAACAAAAAAGGAGCTTTTCCAATGGGTATAGTTAGAAATTCATTGAAAATATATAGATAAGTCAATGTACAAAATTTGAGGACGATTGGAGGTGATTTGGACTGGGTTTGTATCAAAATTCGCAATTAAATCGAGTTCAAAAAAGTTTTCTGCCACACGTATCAAACATGTATGACGCATGTATCTCACACACAAGTATACATGGATATACATGTGATACACAATTGATACAAATATGATACATATGTGATACACAAATGATACACAATGTGATACACATATCATTTTTTCATGTTTAGTTTTTACTTCGAATTTTCGATTCAAACTACCTCAAAACTTCACCAAATCATCCCAAAACTGAGATTCAAGCTCCTTAAGTTGTGCCCAATCTATTCTAATAACACTCACTCAAAACAAACCAAAATTTTGATATTTTTTTGCAACAAATAGCTAATTGGCTAATTTGGCTAATATTAGTAATATTTTATCAATTGGCCAATTTTTATAGTGAGCTACTTCTAAATGAACATAACTGGTAATTCCAAAAAAAAAATAATCAAAATCCTGTTGGAATGAAGAGGAAATCAACAATTTCAGCGCAATTTGAAAACTCCCTACATGTGGAACTCCTTTTAGAGTTTAGAACTTTTACAAGTGGATTGTATTGGGGTCGAATTCCTTGTATGTCTATCGGAGTTCGAAACTCCTCGTATGTGAAATCTAGCATAATGTATCGGAGTTTGAACTTTTACAAATGAAATTAATGTGATGGGTTATAATGGTAGACCTCAAACATAGTTCCAACTCTACCATACTATGCTGAAACTTTACATACAATTTTCAAACCCTATGATAGTATTATGCTGTGGGCGGGGTTTCACTTGTAGGAGTAGAAACTTGAGGGACAAGTTTTGTAGAAGTAGAAACTTGGAGTTCAAAAACCGGAGAAAAATGACACCAGGCATCCACTTTTAAGCATGCTATTTAAAATATATCCACAATTTACGATGTATTTAAAGATTAGTCAATTTTCCTCAAACTTCACACGGCATCCTAGAGTTTAAACCTCAAAGTTCAAACTTCAGGACATCGTGTCCTATAGTTCGAAAATTTGTGTTTAGAAGTTCGAATCTTATGTCCTGGATTTTAAATTAGTAGTTCAGAAATTCAGGACACTTAGTTTTGAATTTAAATTAGCAGGATACTTAGTCCTAAAATATTGATGAATTAGCTAATCTTTAAATACATCGTAAATTGTGGATATATTTTAGATAGCTAGCTTAAAAGTGGCTATTGCTGCACTTCGAATGAAAAACTAGCTATTTCACAACTACACATTAAGAAATGAAGAATCAAATAGCCGCACACCTAACTACTTAAACTAAAAATAGCCGGTTGAAGTATAATATATGCATAATTTATATATTATATATGTATAATTATGTATAATCAGTGTATAATTTGTGCATGGCTAGGAATAATAGAAAAAACTAGGAATAGCTGATTCTAGATCAATATCAATAAAAAGCAGGTTCTAGGGCAAGTGAATTTTAAAGCAGTCTCTTTTAAAGAGAGTTAAAAAATCCAATACAGTTGTTTCCTTGCAGCCAGTGGATGAGAGTGCTTGGAAGGCTGGGCAATTTCTTTTCCTTTCCTGTCCAGTATTTTCAATCCAAGCCGAAATAGGAAAAGCCGCAAGCACCACTAGGCCCGGTCGTCGGTTGAACGTCAGTAGGGTCCGATATTCATTCCTTACTCAAATAGGAAGGTGGCAGTCTCAATCTAGCGGCGTGGTCCAGAACAAGCCTTTGCTGATCCATGGGGTTTTTGTTTTGGTTACAAGAAGTGCTTCTTTGCTCGCTTGCAGCGCCTNCAAAGGAAAAGACAAGCTGCTCCCAGATCGACATGGGGAGAAGAAGAAAGTCTCTTCCCAGCTAAGTCCTATGCTGAATAGGAAGACTGGCCTCTCTCCTTAGTGGTCTACGATCCTTGCCTCTCACCTTTCAGTTCATTGCAAGGAAAGATTAAAAAGAAAAAAAAAAGGAAGCTTTCGGCGGACACAAGCCCTCGGGACTTGACACTTGGACACCGGGAAGCTTTCCCCTTGAGACTGAGTCCTTCGTTTGGAACTGTCCTTTTCCTTTCCAAAGTGGAATTTGGCTAAAAATGTAAACAATAATATCACAGACGATTTGTGTAAAAGTCCCTTGGACCAAAAAATGTCAACCAATGTCATTTTTACAAGGACAAAATAACACGGATTAGCCAGTTTTCGGATTGGTCATTAAAAAATAGTTAGCGTTTGCCAAGTCATCGAAAAATAGCTACTATTTTGCTGCAACAGAGACCGATCCAGCATAATATACTGGAGTTCGGTACACCTGTGTATGAACGTCCAACATATTATGCTGGAACTCCAACATGCGGAAAGTTCCAGCATAATATACTGGAGTTCGGTACACCTGTGTATGAACGTCCAACATATTATGCTGGAACTCCAACATGCGGAAAGTTCCAGCATAATATACTGGAGATTCGAGCACCTGTGTATGAACTTCCAGCATATTATACCGGACTGATATACTTTATTGGAACTCCAGCATATTATGTTGGAGTTCCAGTATACTTATGCTGGAACTCCATTATATTATGTTGAAGTTCCAGTATACTTATGATGGACTTCTATTATATTATGCTAGAGTTCCAGTATACTTATGCCGGAACTCCATTATATTATGCTGGAGTTCCAGTATACTTATGTTGGAACTCCATTATATTATGCTGGAGTTCCAGTATAATATACTGGAGTATTTTTCGAATTTTGAACAATATTTTCGTTCAGATTTATCTTTACATGAAAAGTGGCTAAATTTCGATTACTTTTGAAAGTGTGGTTATTTTTGAATGACCACTTGTAAATGTGGCTATTTTTGAATTTCTCCCTTTTACAAGATACGGTGAGACCTAAAATTTCTCCAAATTCTTTTCTTTCTAGAAACAAAGGTAAAAAGATTTGAT
>ML266569.1:397-16727 GCA_005239495.1 Nicotiana undulata
GATGTGAGGAGGCTTTCAGGCCTCATGAGAGAGATGAGAAGGCTTCCAGGCCTTATGTTATTATTGCGCTTGGGCTGTAGGAGCCCCTCCGGAGTCTGTAACACACCCCCAGTAAGTGCCGGTACCGATTGAGTGATGATGATTGCCCGCGGGGCTGATACTGAGTGATGATTGATATTGAGTGATGATTGATACTGAGTGATTGAGGGAATGCCTGAGGGCATGGTTACGATAAATGATTTTGGCCCGAGGGGCGCGTTTATGATGATTTTTTTTCTATGTTTCGAACTACGATTTACTTCAGTTTCAAACTGGGTTTTACTCAGAATTTTACTGAGATATATTGATATTTACTTGTTCTTCAAAGGAGTTTTGGAACTGGTTTTTGAACCTATGAATTTGCTAAATACTACTTGGTGACTTGATGTTTTACTGGTTGTTGTGAAATGGTGTATCTGTTTGTGTGCTTTATATTTCTCAGACTGTGATTTCTTTTCATTACTACTGAGTTGGCGTACTCATAAAGACTCCCTGTGCCTCTGTGCACAGATCCAGGTACGAGCTCGCAGCAGTAGCTGACGCAGGTTCGTTAGCAGCAGTCACGAGATTTCGAGGTAGCTGTCCAGCGTCCACAGCTTCTCTATTTTCCTTCCTTATTATGTTTTTAGCTCTTGATTCAGAGACTTATATTATAGTTTTAGCAGAGTTAGATTTAATTATTCTTAGATGCTCATGACTCTTGACTCCAGTTCTTGGGAGGTTGTTTAGGCTAATATGGGAACGCTAAGACTTATTTATATTATTTATGCTATGGTTGATTGCTGATTATTTAATTGTGAACTGTTATGATTGAACAAAAGCGTAGTAAAGTGATGGTCGGCTATCCTAGTTCCACAATAGGCGCCATCACGGCCTGTTAGGATTTGGGGTCGTGACACATCACAACTATTACCTCGAGATTGAGAAACCTTGCCCCGGACCGTGTTCGTGTCAGTGACAAATTATCCTCTTCGATTAGTGGTGCCCTTTGTGGGTTTTCACCGACTGACCTCTCTCATTTCTCTTCTCACTATCGCCTTGTAGCGCTGTTTGCGAGGTTTCACTAACAACACTCTCTCATTTTCAATTTCTCTGTTTACTGTCGCCTCACGGTGCCCGTGTGGGTTTTCACCGATAAGACTCTCTCATTTTATTTCTCTCATTTGCTTGCATCAGATCCAAATAAATGTATCCTCCAATTTTGGTTATCTTTGCCGATTGATCGGAAGGACTTGAACAGAATTTTGGGTAAAAAGAATTTGGACTGGACTACAACTTTGGAACCTTTCAGGCGAAAACATCGCCGAACCATTATAACTTCTGCCCCAGTTTCACTTTTAGGGAAATTTGGATTTTTATTTTGGTGTGACTGAACCTTAGGAAGAGGCTTCCTACGTATCCTTTCGGAATCAAGTCGAACGTAGTTCAGGGAAACACTTTTTTTTTTTTTTCCTCTTTTGTTTTGTTTTGTTTTCTCTTTATTTTGCTTTCCTTGTTCCTTTTTTTTTTTCATTTCATTTTTTTTTGTTTCTTTTTCATTCATTTCATTTTTTTCATTTTTCAACATTTTGTTTTGTTTTTCGATAACACTTTCGGGTTCCAAAGAGGGTAATCAAAGAAGAATAACCGGCTCAAAGGGTTTGCAAAAGGGTTAATGGTGTTTGGGTAGCGAGAATGAAAGCCTTTGTCATCTCAATCAGAGAACATTTAATACTATATGGAGGATCAAACATAGTACCTTTTGACTG
Organism: Nicotiana undulata; assembly: GCA_005239495.1. NCBI lineage: Eukaryota > Viridiplantae > Streptophyta > Magnoliopsida > Solanales > Solanaceae > Nicotiana > Nicotiana undulata. The sequence goes on from ML266569.1 coordinate 2,185, forward strand.
CACCTGCGTTGACAGTTGTTTCTGGGACATTTTCTTCGAGCCCCAAGTACAACGCACTCTTTTGGCAGTACTCTTGTTGCAATGCATGGAACTTTCCAATCCGAACCAATTTTCCTTTGGCTATTCCGATTCATTGTTTTATTTCCTTGAACAAACTTCATTAGCATTTCTGATCCTTGATTTATTATTTCAAACCCTGACGGCGTTTTAAGATCTTTTGACTGCACCTGCGTTGAGAGTTGTTTCGGGGACAATTACTTCGATGTACCCCAAGCACAAACGCAGTCTTTTGGCAGTACTCTTGTAGTAATGTATGGACCTTTCTAATCTGAACCAATCTTCCTTTGGTTATCCTGATTGTTTTATTTCGTTGATCTAACTTCATTTGCATTCTGACTCTTGATTCATTATTTCGGAGTCTGACAGCGTTTTAAGATTCGGGCATGAAGTCCGCAGGCATGTCATGTTATTGAAATCTGCATTTAAACAGAACTGAAAGCAGAATGAGAAAAGAGAGAAGATTAAGAAAAGAGACATTCTTGGAAAATGAAATATTAATTCCATTTGATTTTTGAATTTTTTTTTTAATGATTTTTTTTTTTTGATTTTTTTTTTTATGATTGATTTTTTTTAAAATTTAAAGATAGAAGGGTTTACATCGGAAAGTAAGACAATAAAGTAAAACATCCGGATCACACCCTGAGATAATCCGGACGCAGAAAGGATAGCAAGACTGGCTACCGAGACTCCCATCTGATGGGGGAACTTCCAGGCTTGGCGACCGTTTTTTGGCTTTTCTTCTGTCTCGGCAATGGCTGTAATGGATTTCACTGTCGGATCAAATTCTTCATCTTCACAAATCATTCCGACTGCTGGCTCAGTGTGAGTAGGTAGGAGTTGTTCATCATATTAGGGTCTTCTTCATCTCTAAACGCTATTGCTTGGACCTCGATGAGGTCTTCCACTGCTATTTTAAGAGTCCAACAATCTTCAATGTTATGCCCCACTACTCCTGAGTGGTATTCACATCTAGCATCAGCTCGGTGCGAGGGAGACTCGGGGTTCGTCCGGTTCAGGGCCATTGGCTGCAACAGACCTAGCCTGATTAGCTTTTGACACAAACTTGAATACGATTCACCAATAAGGGTGAACTGATTTCTTTTGAGGGGCTCTCTTGGGCGAGGATTGTGTTTGAGAACATTTGGTTGGAGATTATATGGAGCTTTGTAGGTATGGGCATTTCTGGGAAGTGGAGCTCGGTTTTGGGTATAATTTCGTGGTCGCGTATAAGATTGCGCATTCATCACCGCATAGGGAGGCGGTGCCACGACATATGTTGCATCATCTTGATAGTGCCGTGGGACTTTAGGAAGCATATATGATTGGTTGAATTCCTTGTGGGGCCCCTTCGAGCTCGAAGTCATCATGGCTCCCTCTTCTATCTCGTTTCTGTTCAACAAACCCCTTGACCCATTCTGAACGACCTGTGATGTAGCCTTAAATGCAGCTTGACTCAAGATTCGGCCTGTTTTCAAACCATTCTCGACCATCTCCCCAATTTTGATAGCCTCGGCTGTCACGACCCAGAATCCTAATCCAGGTCGTGATGGCGCCCAACGACGGGGTTAGGCAAGCCAACACAAATTACACTAAGTGTTACCCTTCCCATTTAATTAAACAAGTCAACATTTACAAATTTTAAACAGTTAAACATGATGATAGCTTGACATGGAAATAAAGCATAACACCACATGGCCAGAATAAAGCATATGCATGCCTGTACAACCCAAAACCCAAAATATATACATACACTACGCGTGTGCCAAGAACTAGTGTCATGAGTGTCATGGGCATACTAACGGAATATACAAAGGAAAGTAATATATATACAAATCCATAGTCTGGATGAAATAGACGGGAAAATAACAAATGTAAGAGAAAACTCCATGGTGCTACTGGGAATCGCTAGGGGAAGCAGCTCACCGTGAAGTCAGGTCCACAAGCTAAGGATCTATCTCCGGTACAATAACCAGAAGCACGTGCCTCAGAACCTATACGGTTAAGTACACAAGTGCAGCATGAGTACATATTAAATAAATATGTACCCAGTGAGTATCCTGCCTAAACTCGAATAGGTAGTGACGAGAGGTCGACTCGATACTCATTAAGGTCCAACTGTAATAACATATGATAGAATATAATGAAATACAGTAGGCATGTCAGGAAATAAACAACAAATACATATCAAAAGCAGAAATTCGAACAACTACTGAACTAAACAATAAAGCACTTTCACATGTAAGACCACCGAACGAAACAATAATCACAAATTCTTAGATCCGTCGTGGCGTACGACCTGCTCCCATAAGATACCTTCTAAACTCGTCGTGGCGTACGGCCCGATCCCATATGCATTTCAAGTATTTATCAACACTGTCGTGGCGTACGACCCGATCCCATATATATATATTTCAATTTCTTTTCAACTCTACCGTGGAGTACGTCCCGATCCCATATATATCACAAATACTTCTCAACACTGCCGTGGCGTACGGTCCGATCCCACATATATATTTCAATTACTTTTTCGTAACAATTCCTTTCCATTCAATAATTTCCATAAATCCTCATAGGAACAATACTATACAGAACATAATCTCATAGTACATGTGGCGTCACAATGAATCATATAAAGCATTTCAAGGAAGCATATAAGGCATATAAAGAATTACGAGGAAGCATATAAAGCGTTACAAGGGAGCATACAAAGCAGGATGTGGGCCTAACTACCCGGACAAAACAATAATAGCCGCTACGTACGGACTCTCGTCACTTGGCGCGTACGTAGACCCCAAACGATTTACACATAGCATATACATCACCTATGGGGACAATTCCTTCTTACAAGGTTAGAAAGGAGACTCACCTCGTGTCGAATCTACCCCTCGGACCACAATTGCGCCCGAAACTCTGAACTCTACACCCGAGGACTCGCAACTAGCCACAAAGGTGTAAAATTAAATCAATGCATGCACAATGTGGGAAATTATCTTAGTTATTTACTAAAATCGCTATTCTTGAAGAATTCCCAAATTCCGACCCCGGTCCCGCATGTTCAAATTCAAAAGATTCTCGAAGGGATCACTCACCCAAAGCCTAAGGATCATTAATGTGTGGTTTCTACTTGAATTCATGGCCTAAAATGGAAAATCACAAAATCCTCAAGAACCCTAAAATTACTACCTAATTCTATGATTTTAGATAATTTAGTAGGTAATTTAACTAGGAATTAATGTTTGAAACAAATGCTAGATAGGGAATTTACTTACCTCAAGTACTAGGTTGAAGGCCCTCTTGGAAGCTCCCAAATAACCCAAGGAAGAAGATGGAAAATGGAAGAAATGACTCAATCCCGTGTTTAATTGAAATATCACTGCCTGGCCTACAGGGATTCCGCACCTGCGGCTCGAGGGCCGCACCTGCGGTCTCGCACCTGCGGAATTGGGCAAGAGGGGCTGGGGTCGCACCTTCGAAGGTGGAGACCGCACCTGCGAGGCTGGGACTGCAGGAGCGGTCCCGCACCTGCGGCTGGGCAACCGCACCTGCGGTCACACCAGATCAGGTGCACCAGCTGCATCTTCAGCTGGTTTTTGGCCTCGTGTGGTGTTTCGGATGCACCGGGGCCCACCCGAACCCCCTTCCAACTATACCAACAAGTCCTAACTAATAATATGGACTCGCTCGAGCCTTCGGAACACCCAAAACATCGCTAAATCTAATAATCACCTCAAAACCCCTAGGATCAAACTTAAGGGTTTCTAAGTTCTTGATTTCTATAACAACGCGCCGGACCGACCTATACTACCCGGAATGACCCCAAATTTTGGAGACAAGTCATGAATGACATAATGGAACTATCCCCGGTCTTGGAATTTCATTCGGACCTCGGGAACATAAAATCACATTCCAAACCAAATTTCAAATTCTATGAAAATCCTCAAAACTTCATTAACTCTAAATTTTCCCATTTTGATCTGAAACCCGTCAAATCAAGTCTGTTTCTTACCAAATTTCACAGATAACGTAAATAACACATATTGAACATGTTTCGGGCTCCCGAAACCATAATACGGGCCCGACGGCACAGGTTTCACATCAAGGTTCATTTTTATAAGCCTTTATTATTTTCAGAAAACAATTTTCTTTAAAAATTTATTTCTCGGACTTGGGTCCTCGGAATTCAATTCCATGCTTACGCCCAAGTCCCATATTTTCCTACGGACCTCCCGGGACCGTCAAATCACGAATCTGGGTCTGTTTACCAAAAATGTTGCCCCAAGTCGACTTTATTCAATTAATTATCATAAATTCAACTCTTTAACCAGTTGTCACATAAAAGGCTTCCCGGCTACTCGCCCGGGCTGTGCACGCACATCGAGGTGAGATTAACGGAGGCTTGCGAGGCCTCGGAACACCGTCATAATTATCTTTACATAAGATGACCTTTCGGGTCATCACAATCTCCTCCTATAAAACAAATGTTCGTCCTCGAACGGACGTAGAATCGTACGTGAAGTGCCGAATAGCTGTGGATACCTGCTCCGCATGTCCTCCTCGGACTCCCAAGTCGCCTCATCGACTGGTTGGCCCCTCCACTGGACCTTTACAGAAGAAATTCTTTTAGACCTCAACTGGCGGTCCTGCCTATCAATAATAACAACTGGCTCCTCCTCGAAGCCCAACTTCTCATCTAACTGAATAGTGCTGAAATCAATCACGTGAGAGAAATCGGCATGATATCTCCGGAGCATGGATACATGAAATACAGGATGAACTCCTGATAAGGAGGGAGGTAAAGCGAGATCATAAGCAACCTCCCCGACTCGCCTTAACACCTCGAAAGGGCCTATAAACCTGGGTTTTAGCTTGCCCTTCTTCCCGAATCTCATAACGCCCTTCATCGGCGAAACCTTCAACATAACCTTATCTCCCTCCATAAATGCTACATCACGCGCCCGCTGATCTGCGTAACTCTTCTGTCTGGATTGAGCTGTGCGGAGTCTCTCCTGAATAGTCTTCACCCTATCCAAAGCATCTTTCACAAGATCTGTGCCATATAACTTGGCCTCGCCAGGCTCAAACCACCCGATAGGAGAACGACATCGCCGACCATATAAAGCCTCGAATGGAGCCATCTCGATGCTGGACTGATAACTGTTATTGTATGCAAACTCTGCCAAAGGCAAGAACTGGTCCCATTGACCGCCAAAATCAATCAAACAAGCCTTGAGAATATCCTCCAAAACCTGAACCGTGCGCTCCGACTGACCATTAGTCTGAGGGTGAAATGCTGAGCTGAGATCTATCTGAGTGCCCATCTCACTGTGCAATGCTCTCCAGAAGTGCGAGGTGAACTGAGGACCTCGATCTGATATAATGGACACCGGCACACCGTGCAACCGGACTATCTCCCTAACATAAATCTTAGCCAGCCTCTCAGTAGTATAAGTAGTATCCACAGGGATGAAATGCGCCGATTTGGTCAAACTATCCACAATGACCCAAACCGCGTCAACCTTCTGCAATCCGAGGCAATCCAACCACAAAGTCCATGGTGATGCGCTCTCATTTTCACTCAAGAATGGGCATCTGCTGAAACAAGCCTCCTGGCCTATGGTGCTCGTACTTGACCTGCTGACAATTGAGACACCTAGCCACATACTGTACTATATCTTTCTTCATTCGCCTCCACCAGTAGTGTTGCTTCAAATCACGGTACATCTTTGTCGCACCCGGATGAACAGAATACCGAGAATTGTGGGCCTCTTCTTAAATTCTCTTCCTCAGGCCATCAATATTAGGAACACATAAACGGCCCTGGAGCCTCAAGACACCATCCTCGCCCAAAGTAACCTCCTTGGTCCTGCCCTGGACCACCGTATCCCGAAGCTCTGCAAGGCATGGATCATCAAACTGCCGAGCCTTAATCTCCCCCAATAATGAAGACTGAGCAACTACATGAGCCAAAACTCGACGAGGCTCCGAAAGGTCCGATCTCACAAGGCGATTGGCCAAGGACTGAACGTCCAAGGCTAAAGGTCTCTCCATCGCTGCAATGTAGGCCAAGCTACCCATATTCGTTGCCCTCCTGCTCAAAGCATCTACTACTACATTCGCCTTGCCCGGATGATACAAAATAGTGAGATCATAATCTTTTAATAACTCAATCCATCTCCGCTGCCTCAAATTAAGGTCCCTCTGCTTGAATAAGTGCTGCAAACTGCGGTGATCAGTGTAGACCTCACATGACACACCATACAAATAGTGCCGCCAAATATTCAAAGCATGAACAATCACCGCCAACTCTAAGTCGTGTACAGGATAATTCTTTTCATGAACCTTCAGCTGGCGCGAAGCATAAGCAATAACCCTGACATCCTACATCAGCACACATCCCAACCCAACGCGTGAAGTGTCGCAATACACATTATACATCCCAGAACCGGAAGGCAATGACATAACTGGTGCTGAGGTCAAAGCTGACTTGAGCTTCTGAAAGCTCGCCTCACACTCGTCAGACCACTGAAATGGGGCATTCTTCTGAGTCAATCTGGTCAATGGAGCTGCAATAGAATAGAAACCCTCCACGAATCGGCGATAATAGCCTGCTAGGCCCAAGAAACTCCTGATCTCTGAAGCTGAAGTAGGATGCAACCAACTCTAAACCGCCTCAATCTTCTGAGGATCAACCTCGATACCTTTTTCGGATACCACATGCCCCAAAAATGCCACGGAATCTAACCAGAACTCACACTTGGAGAACTTAGCATACAACTTCTGTTCCCGCAAGGTCTGGAGCACAACCCTCAAATATTGCTCATGCTCACCCAGGCTCCGCGAATAAATCAAGATGTCGTCAATGAAGACGATGACGAAGGAATCAATATATGGCATGAATACCCTATTCATCAAGTCCATGAATGCTGCTGGGGCATTTGTTAAACCAAAGAATATCACCAGGAACTCATAATGGCCATATCTGGTACGAAATGCAGTCTTCGGAACATCTGAAGCCCGAATCTTCAACTGATGATAAATTTCTCAAATCAACCTTGGAAAACACACGAGCACCCTGCAACTGGTCAAATAAATCATCGATGCGCGGCAGAGGATACTTATTCTTAACAGTGACCTTATTCAGCTGGCGGTAATCAATACACATCTGCATAGACCCATCATTCTTCTTCAATAATAGGACTGGAGCACCCCACGGTGACACACTCGGCCTGATGAACCCCTTAGCCAACAACTCCTCAAGTTGCTCCTTTAATTCTTTCAACTCTTTAGGAGCCATACGATACGGGGGAATGGAAATAGGCTGAGTATCTGGAGCTAAATCAATAAAGAAATCAATATCTCGATCTGGAGGCATGCCTGGAAGATCTGAAGGAAATACGTCTAAAAGATCTCGCACCACCGGCACTGAATCAATGGTCGAAGACTCGGCGGTGGTGTCCCGCACATAAGCAAGATAAGCCAAACAACCCTTCTCGACCATATGCCGAGCCTTCATGAAGGAAATGATCTGGCTGGAGGCACTAACTGAAGAACCTCTCAACTCTAGCCTAGGCGACTCAGGCATGGCTAAAGTGACTGTATTGGCATGGGAATGTAACACGGCATGATAAGGAGATAGCCAATCCATGCCTAGGATAACCTCAAAATCAATCATATCTAGCAATAAAAGATCTGCTCTGGTATCGAAATCACAGAAGGTGATCACACAAGACCGGTAGACCTGGTCTACCACCACAGAATCGCCCATAGGAGTGGACACATATATAGGAGTACCCAAGGACACACGAGGGACATCCATAAAATGAGCAAACAACACTGAAACATATGAATACGTGGACCCTGGGTCAAATAGTACCGAAGCCTCCCTACCACATATTGAGATAATACCTGTGATTACGGTGTCTGAGGCCACTGCATTTGATCTGGCCGGAATGGCATAAAATCTAGCTGAGGCTCCGGAAGACTGAGCTCCCCCAGAGTGAACCGGAACTAACTGACCTCCTCCTGGCTGGCCTCCCCCTCTAGGATGACCCCTGCCGACCTGTCCTCCGCCTCGAGGTGGCCGGACTGCTGGTGCTGATCTCCTCGACTGATAACTCTGTTGCACTGCCTTGCCCCGATACCTGGGAAAATACCTCCATGTATGACCCGACTCCCCACACTCAAAACAACCTCCTGGTGCTACAGCCCGCTGCCCGAAAGAGGAAGAACCCTGAATAGCCGAAGGATCGTATGAACCCTCTAGTAAGGCACTGAAATAGGAACTAGAGGATCTCTGATGACTGGAATAACTGCTGGGTGCACCCTGGGTGGTTTGAGGACGATAGGAACGCTTTGGAATAGCGCCGAACTAAGGCCTCACTGAACCGCCTCGAGGGAGCAGTGGGGGTGCTGAATATAAAGGTTTGTTGGGCTGACCACCCCCGAACTGACCCCTACTCCTAGCTGAAACATCCCTGAACTCTACTGAGAACCTGACCCTCTTGTCCCGCTGACCCTGTTGACCCTGCTCCCTGCTCCTCAACCGATACCCCTCAATCCGTCGAGCTATTTCGACTACAAGCTGGTAAGGGGTACCCATCTCCACCTCTCGGGCCATAGAGGCTCTAATACCTGGATGAAAGCCTGCCACAAAATGTCGCACCCTCTCGGCATCAGTAGGCAATATCATAAGGGCATGGCGAGATAACTCGGAAACTCTAGCCCATAATCAGTCACTAACATCTACCCCTGCTCTAGTCGCTCAAACAGACCCTGTAGCTCCTCCCTCTCAGAAGGTGGAATGTATCTGTTTATAAATAGTTGAGCGAACTGATCCCAAGTGACAGGAGGAGAATCTGCTAATCTACTGAGAATATATGACTGCCACGACCTACGAGTTCTGCCCTCTAACTGAAATGTGGTGAAATCCACTCCATGGGACTCCAAAATCCTCATGTTGTGTAATTTGTCTCTGCACCTATCAATAAAATCCTGAGCATCCTCTCCCCGCTCACCCCCGAAGACTGGAGGGCGAAGTCGGGTAAATCTATCCAACATCTTCTGCTACTACGAGCTGAACCCCTCCCATGGGCGGTGTGCCCGGGGTATGACGTGTTGTTGCTGCCTGACCTGTGGCCCGAGCGGTAGGGGTATGGACTCCCCCTCCTGCTTGAGAAGTAGCAGGGTCGGCTAGAAATAAACCAGCCTGGGACATAGTGTCCATGAATCTCAGCATACGGCCCATGACCTCCTGGAAGCCTGGCCCCGTCATGAAATCCACTGGAGCATGTGCTACTGGAGGACCCTCATCCTGCTCCTCCATAATAGGGTCCTCTGGTTGTGCCACTGGTGTAGCTCTGAGACGCCCTCATCCCCTACCTCGAGCAGGTGCTCTACCCCGGCCTCTACCTCGACCTCGGGCGGCGGGGGCAGCGGCATCTCCTGGGCCAGAAGCATCGGATGCACGCATCCTCACCATCTGTGAGAGAATAAAAGAATAAGTTTGAGTACATCATAGATTGCACGACAGGATATGAATAAAGGGAAGTTTCCTAACACCCCATAGCCTCCTGAAGATAAGTACAGACGTCTCCATACCGATCCGCAAGACTCTACTGGGCATGCCCGTGACTCGTGAGACTTACATGAACCTAGCGATCTGATACCACGTTGTCACGACCCAGAATCCTAATCCAGGTCGTGATGGCGCCCAACGACAGAGTTATGCAAGCCAACACAAATTTCACTAAGTGTTACCCTTCCCATTTAATTAAACAAGTCAACATTTACAAATTTTAAACAGTTAAACATGATGATAGCTTGACATGGAAATAAAGCATAACACCACATGGCCAGAATAAAGCATATGCATGCCTGTACAACCCAAAACCCAAAATATATACATACACTACGCGTGTGCCAGGAACTAGTGTCACGAGTGTCATGGTCATACTAACGAAATATACAAAGGAAAGTAATATATATACAAATCCACAGTCTGGATGAAATAGACGGGAAAATAACAAAAGTAAGAGAAAACTCCATGGTGCTGCTAGGAATCACCAGGGGAAGCAGCTCACCGTGAAGTCAGGTCTACAAGCTCAGGATCTATCTCCGGTACAGTAACTAGAAGCACCTGCCTCAGAACCTGTACAGTTAAGTACAGAAGTGCAGCATGAGTACATATTAAATAAATATGTACCCAGTGAGTATCCCGCCTAAACTCGAAGAAGTAATGACGAGAGGTCGACTCGATACTCACTAAGGTCCAACAGTAATAACATATGATAGAATATAATGAAATACAGTAGGCATGTCAGGAAATAAACAACAAATACATATCAAAAGCAGAAATTCGAACAACTACTGAACTAAACAATAAAGCACTTTCAAAGGTAAGACCACCGAACGAAATAATAATCACAAATTCTTAGATCCGCCGTGGCGTACGGCCCGCTCCCATAAGATACCTTCTAAACTCGCCGTGGTGTACGATCCGATCCCATATGTATTTCAAGTATTTCTCAACATTGTCGTGGCATACGTACCGATCCCATATACATATTTTAATTTCTTTTCAACTTTGCTGTGGCGTACGACCCAATCCCATATATATCACAAATACTTCTCAACACTGCCGTGGCGTACGGCCCGATCCCACATATATATTTCAATTACTTTTTCGTAACAATTCCTTTCCATTAAACAATATCCATAAAGCCTCAGAGGAACAATACTATACATAACATAATCTCATAGTACATATGGCGTCACAAATGAATCATATAAAGCATTTCAAGGAAGCATATAAGGCATATAAAGCATATAAAGCGTTACGAGGGAGCATACAAGGCAGGATGTGGGCCTAACTACCTGGACAAAACAATAATAGCTGCTACGTACGGACTCTCGTCACTTGGCGCGTACGTAGCCCCCAAACGATTTACACATAGCATGTACATCACCTATGGGGACAATTCCCTCTTACAAGGTTAGAAAGGAGACTCACCTCGTGTCGAATCTACCCCTCAGACCACAATTGCGCCCGAAACTCTGAACTCTACACCCGAGGACTCGCAACTAGCCACAAAGGTGTAAAATTAAATCAATGCATGCACAATGTGGTAAATTATCTTAGTTAGTTACTAAAATCGCTATTCTTGAAGAATTCCCAAATTCCGACCCCGGTCCCGCATGTTCAAATTCCAAAAATTATCGAAGGGATCACTCACCCAAAGCCGAAGGATCATTAATGTGTGGTTTCTACTTGAATTCATGGCCTAAAATGGAAAATCACAAAATCCTCAAGAACCCTAAAATTACTACCTAATTCTATGATTTTAGATAATTTAGTAGGGAATTTAACTAGGAATTAATGTTTGAAACAAATGCTAGATAGGGAATTTACTTACCTCAAGTACTAGGTTGAAGGCCCTCTTGGAAGCTCCCAAATAACCCAAGGAAGAAGATGGAAATTGGAAGAAATGACTCAATCCCGTGTTAAATTGAAATATCAGTGCCTGGCCTACAGGGATTCCGCACCTGCGGCTCGAGGACAGCACCTGCGGTCTCGCACCTGCGAGCTGGGGCTCGCACCTGCGGAATTGGGTAAGAGGGGCTGGGGTCGCACCTTCGGACCTGGAAACCGCACCTGCAGTTCTGCTCCTGCGGAAGAGGAACCACACCTATGAGGCTGGGACCGCAGGAGCAGTCCCGCACCTGCGGCTAGGCAACCGCACCTGCGGTCACACCAGATTAGGTGCACCAGCTGCATCTTCAGCTGGTTTTTGGCCTCGTGTGGTGTCTGGGAGGAACCTAGGCCCACCCGAGCCCCCGTCCAACTATACCAACAAGTACTAACTAATAATACGGACTCGCTCGAGCCTTCGAAACACCCAAAACAGCGCTAAATCTAATAATCACCCCTCAAAACCCCTAGGATCAAATTTAAGGGTTTCTAAGTTCTTGATTTCTATAACAACGCGCCGGACCGACCTATACTACCCGAAACGACCCCAAATTTTGCAGACAAGTCATGAATGACATAACAGAACTATCCTCGGTCTCAGAATTTCATTCGGACCTCGGGAACATAAAATCACATTCCAAACCAAATTTCAAATTCTATGAAAATCCTCAAAACTTCATTAACTCTAAATTTTCCCATTTTGATCCGAAACCCGTCAAATCAAGTCTGTTTCTTACATATTTTCACGGATAACGTAAATAACACATATTGAACCTGTTGCGGGCTCCGAAAGCATAATACGGGCCCGGCGGCACAAGTTTCACATCAAGGTTCATTTTTATAAGCCTTTATTATTTTCAGAAAACAATTTTCTTTAAAAATTCATTTCTCTGACTTGGGTCCTTGGAATTTGATTCCGGGCATACGCCCAAGTCCCATATTTTCCTACAGACCTCCCGGGACCGTCAGATCACGAATCCGAGTCCGTTTACCAAAAATGTTGACCCAAGTCGACTTTATTCAATTAATTATCATAAATTCAACTCTTTAACCAGTTGTAACATAAAAGGCTTCCTGGCTACGGACCCGGGCTGCGCACGCACATCGAGGTGAGATTAACGGAGGCTTTCGGGGCCTCGGAACACCGTCATAATTATCTTTACATAAGATGACCTTTCAGGTCATCACATCGGCGAACGGTCCACCCATAGAAGACATCATGTTCTGGAAGTAATCCGCTTCTTGGGCTTGTAGGAAGACCATAACCATTGCGGCTTCGCCCATTGGGGCTTTACCCTGGCAGCTTGCTCATGCCATTTGACAGCATATTCGCGAAAGCTTTCCGCGATTTTCTTTTTCAAATTAGACAGAGAGTTCCTACCGGGAGCGATGTCTACATTATACTGGAATTGGCGGACAAAGTCTCGGGCCAAATCGTCCCACACATGCCAATGAGTAATTTCTTGACTCATATACCATTCAGCAGCGATTCCGGTGAGGCTTTCTCCGAAATAGGCCATTAGTAACTCATCTTTTCCACCAGCATCCCTCAGCTGGTTACAATATCATTTTAAGTGAGCTATCGAGTCTCCTTGCCCGTCATATTTTCCAAACTTTGGTATCTTGAAACCAACCGGCATGTGAACATATGGAAACATGCATAAATAGGAGTAGGAGAGACTCTTCTGACCACTCAAACCCTGAATGTTTTTTAAGCTTTGCTCTATGCTTCTCATCCTCCGAGCCATTTCTTCCTGCTCGGGGTTTCTCATTGTTCTTTGCTGACCCATGGGAGACGCATATCGCAGATGCTGAGGGTATGATTTTGTCCTGGGCATTGTTGGATACTCACTAGTGGAGACTGGTGGTGTGATGAACATTGTTGGTTGTTGTAACGACCCGGTCTGTCGTTACGCAGTATAGGCATCTATTCCTTTATTTTTGTCTTGTAGTAGCTCGATTAGACTGTTCATGTAGTGTTGGGGTTGGTTGGTCCGAGTTCGGAGTGAAAATAGAGTGGATTGAGACACTTAGTCTCTAACAAGAGCTTTAGAGTTGGAAAACTCAACCCAGAGTTGACTTATTGGTAAACAACCTCGGAATGCGGATTTTATGATTCGGATAGCTTCGTTAGGTGATTTGGGACTTAGGAGTATGTTCAGAATTTTTTTAGGGTGCCCGGTGCAGAATTAGGCTTGAATTGGCGAAGTTAGTATTTTGGCGAATTCCGGTTGATAGGCGAGATTTTTATCCAAGGGTCGGAATGGCATTCCGAGAGTTTCTGTAGCTTCGTTAGGTCATTTTGGACTTGCCCGCAAAATTTCAGGTCATTCGGAGATGGTTTGGTTGGGGTTTTGATCAAATGCGTGTTTCGGAAGTTTTTGGAAATCATAGGCTTGAATTGGATGAGAATTTATGGTTTTGATGTTGTTTTTGGTGTTTTAATGGCTCGACAAAGTTTGAATAACCATGTTTGATATGTTGGTATGTTTGGTTGGGGTCCCGAGGGGCTCGGGTTTGATTTCGGGCGTTAAACGGAGAAGTTGGAACTTGAAATAAAGCTGAAGCTACTGTTGCTGGTGCGACCGCACCTGCGATGCTTGGGCCGCAGGTGCGGGCATCGAAGGCGCGAGAGTGAAGGCGCAGGGGTAGAATTCGTCGCAGGGGCGGAAGAAAGATCGCACCTGCGAGGTCGCAGGTGCGGGAGATGGGGTCGCTGGCGCGGACTCTGGGTTTTAAGTGAAGGACCGCTGGTGCGGTCAATATGTCGCCCATGAGGGCCCGCTATTGCGATAAAGAGGCCGCAGGTGCGAAAGAGGCCGCAAGGGCGGATTGAGGTCCGCACCTGCGATGTCGCAGGCGCGGGAAAAATGTCGCGGGTGCGGGGGCTGGGCAACTTAAGTGGTTTCCGCAGGTGCGGTTGAAAGGTCGCACCTGCGGAGTCGCAGGTGCGAGAAAAACACCGTTGTTGCGGAAATGCCTGGGCAGAACTATAAAAGGCAGCCTTCGCGAAATT
>MDKH01003898.1:0-12924 GCA_005239495.1 Nicotiana undulata
GTTTATATTCACCCATTCTGTTCTTAATTCCCCATTTGTACCATGAATATTCATCCTCACCTTATTTGGTAGGTCACCTAATAAATCAACCAAAACTTTGACCCTAGCACAGCTAGGTCTAGTTTTATTGATGGTGGCCATATCAAGGTGAAGTGGTTTGCCCACAGCTGTGGCTAGTGAAAATAAGCATTCTTTAACAAAGAACGTAGGCAACAAATTAGGGAATGATATCCATGCCATCACCTTAGATGTTTCTTCACCCGCTTTAAATTTATGATCGTAAATTAAAGTACGTAGTTGATATTCACGTCCCCCTTTGTCTTTAACATAATAAACACTTTTGGATGTAAACTCAATGAAGTCTTGCCATAACGACATTCTAACAAGCGCATGCCTATCACGTAGTACACCAATATTGCACTCACCTTTTATTCCACATTGAATTGGTATAATACGTCTTAATTCATTAATCTCCGGCCAACCATATGAGAATTTGCAAACAACTGCGTATTGAAGGCCTTCAATTATGTTCATTCTTTCTACTTCTTCCTCAGCAAAATCAACCGTGTGATCTCCATTAAGCAGCACTGCCCTTCGAATCTTCACAAGTTCAACAATAACTGGGGGCTGCTGCATGGCAGTGTTTAATGTTGTGGGTTTCAGTAATTTAGAGAAATCTAGGGGTTGGGTGTTTGGGTCAGTGGTCGTTGGGGGCTGGGCAGCAGTGGGGTGGGTCGCAGTGGTCAGCCCAGCCACTGGTGGTGGCTGACCGCCAGAGGTAGTGGCCATTAGTGGCCAGAAAATCAAAAACCTGTAGCTTTCTCTCTCTAAAATGACAGAGAGAAAAAATCACGATTAGGGTTTTCAGATGGTGATTTTGGATTTGGGCGTATGCCCGAATTTGCATTTGGATGTTTCTAGAATTTTTCGGCGCGAGTTGGCAAAAGTTGGAAATTTAAAGGTTTGGAAAATTCATAAGTTTGATCGGAAGTCGACTTTGAGGATATCTGATTCGAATTGTTGTTCCGGGAATTGGAATAGCTTTGTCATGTCATTTGGGACTTGTGTGAAAAATTTGGGTTTATTCTGGGATGATTTGATATGTTTCGGCGTGAGTTTTGGAAATTTAAAGTTCAAAGTTCATAGATTTTGATTTGAGGTGTGATTCGTCGTTTCGATATTTTATGTGTGTTTTGAGGCCTCGAGTAGGTTCGTTTGTGATATGGGACTCTTCGGTACGAGGTTCCGAGTGGCTCGTATGTGTTTCGAACGAGGTTCAGATCATTTTTAGTTCATGTTGTATTGCTGTAGGCTGCTGGTTCTTGTGTTTCCACATCTGCGGAAGAATGGACGTAGATGCGGACAATTGGTTGTAGAAGCAAAGTTTGGGCTGGTGAATTGTAGTCGTATGTGCGAAGATTCTCCCGCACCCGCATATTCGTAGAAGCGGGGTGTTAGGCGCAGAAGCGGCTGTTTGCGCAGGTGCGATGAGCTGCTTGCACAGATGCAGGGAAAGGACCGCGAAAGCGGAGGCTCAATTTTAGTTTTGTACCGCAGAAGTGGGATTTTTGTCGCTTCTGCGACACCGGAGATGCGGTTAAGTGTGCACTGAAGCGGAAGTGCTGGGCAGAATGATAAATACAAGGGTTCGCGATTTTGGCTTCATTTTAACATTTCCAAGCGCGGATTGAGGCGATTTTGGAGTAATTTTCATCATAAGTATTGGGGTAAGTTTTCTACACTCGGTTTTGATTTTATTCCATGAATCTATCTTCATTTTTGGCGATTGGATTGTGATTTAAAGAGGAAAATTTGGGGTTTTGGTCGGAAGTTTCATAATATGAATTTTCGAGTTTTGAACATCGATTTGGAGTCGAAATTGAGTGAAATTAGGATGGTTGGACATGTAATCGAATGGGTGGTCGGTTTTTTTTGAGTTTTGTCAGGTTCCGAGGTGCGGGCTCGGGTTGGAATTTTTGGCCTATTTCGGGCTTTGATCCATTTGATCTTTTACGATCGAGTTTGGTTCCTTTAGCATTTTTTGATTTGTTTGAATTGTTTTTGGATTGTTTCGAGCCGTTCTGAGGTCGGAATGCGCGGGATGGAATCTTTGGAGCATCTTTTGGCTTGCTCGGCATTGGCATTGGATCGTTCGAGGTAAGTAACTCTTCTAAACTTAGTGCTGAGGGTATGAAACCCCGTAATATGTGTTATGTGATTGATTATGAGGTGACACACATGCTAGGTGACGGGCGAGTAGGCGTGCACCATGTGAATTGGGACTCTGTTGTTTCCAGGGCACTGTATAGTGGCCCTATTTTTTAATATCCGTGTTTTCACCATGCGATAAAGTAAATGGGCTGTCAATCATGCTAGATATCATGTCTAGGCTTTATGCCGATACTGTTGGGGCCCTTAGTGGTCGTTTCTTGCTGTCATTTCACTTATTTCATTGATATTTCGTACTTAGTAATATTCATGCATCCATATCATATCTCAGTCCCAAGTTTTATTTATTGATATATCATATCATTGTTGTCGGGTTAGTTTCGTGACATTGTGAGCCCGTGAGTGAGATTGGAAAGATTGATGACTGAGTGAGGCCAGGGGCCTGTTTGTGAGGATATTGATACCATATCACGTGAGTTGTCTGTGCAGATCCAAATATTGATACCATATCACGTGAGTTGTCCGTGCGGATCCAAATATTGATACCATAGCACGCGAGTTATCCCTGCAACACGTGAGTTGTCCGTGCGGATCCAAATATTGATACCATAGCACGTGAGTTGTCCATGCCGGTTATAGTGCTTAGGTTGTAGGATCCCCTCCGGAGTCTGTACAACCCCAGTGAGCGCAATCGACTATATATATATATATATATATATATATATATATATATATATATATATATATATATATATATATATATATATATATATATATATATATATATATATATATGTGGATCGGGCTGCACGCCGCAACAATCATTGTACATCGTTGAGTGTTTGAGTGTGCTGAGCATTGAGCATAGTGAGAGAGGATGTGAGGCAGTGAGATTGAGTACTCTGAGAGTGTGAGTACATGATTCACCTCTTAGATACATGGCATTGCATGCACACGTGACATACATGCATAGAGATGCATTTTTCCTCGTGCTATATAGTATCACGTCATTCATGACTTCTCAAATATATTGATGTAAGTATAGTCATATATGTTATGCTGGCTATCTGGATAGACAAATGAAACATCTTATTTATTATTGAAAGAATTTTTGGGTAAAATTACTGTTTTCAAACTCACTCATATTTTCGACGATTTCGGTAAAGGATTTGGGTTTTCACTGATATACTTGAAAAGCAGAACTATTTTTTGGAAAACTATGAATAAGCTGAGCATTTCATCTCTGAATTACTTCTTTAATTACTTGCTTTACGTTGTTATGAACTGTTGTTGGCTATTGGTGTTGGACCCGACCTTTGTTCCAGCTCGTCACTACTTTCAACTTAAGGTTAGGTTTGTTACTTACTGAGTACATGGGGTCGGTTGTACTCATACTACTCTTCTGTACCTTGCGTGCAGATGTGGGTTGCTGATGTTGCTGCATTCGATAGTAGCTGTATTGAAGATGCACATGTGTTCTGGTTGAAGTTGCCCTTTGTTCGTGGTAGCATTAGATCTATAAAACTCCGTTTATGTATTTTTCAAACAGATCATGTATTTATTTCATTTCAGTTTTGTAAACTTTATTCTTAGAGGCTCATGATTTGTACGACCAGTCCTTGGGAATTTTATAAAAGTCAGATAATTTCTTTACTTTATTGTCTTGTCAAAACATCAGTGGAATTGGATAGTTACTAGTTGGCTTACCTAGCGGGTTGGGTTAGGTTCCATCACGACTAGTGATTTTGGGCTCATGAAAAGTTGGTATCAAAGCCCGAGGTTCATTGGTTCTACAAGTCATGAGCAAGTTTCTAGTAGAGTCTTGCGGATCGGTATGATGACGTCCATACCTATCTTCGAGAGGCTTCATGGCATTTATAATATACTTCCCATCTTTCTTTCCTTATTGTGCGACATTGATTCAGCTTGAGGCATAACTCTTGAATTCCTTCCACACATTCATATGTGCATATGAGCACTCGATATCAGCTCTGCAGCGACGACTTGTGATTCCATGGTTGAGGTGCGAGATGTGATTTTGGCATGTTGACGATGCGCCAGTCTGGAGGACTTGAGGCCGAGTTTTGTCTGTAACTTGAGTACGGAGATTTCGATCGTGTGAGCACGTGCTTTTGGGACTTATATGTCCGTTGGTGTTGTTGATAACCAATTTTTCCTCAAATTATTTTTAATTTGCATATGTACCTTCAAAATCAGTTTTTATAACAATTGGTATTTTCCATAATTTTTTCCATATTTTTATCAATTAATTTCCAATTTATCGAATACTTTTATATCCAATAATTAATCATAAAATGCATTACAAATAGTTTCAAAGCATTTCTTGGCTTAATATATCATTTTTGATCCTATTAAGATTTAATTATTTCACAAATTAGCCTAATTGGCATTATTTGGCTATAATTGCAATAACTTTGCAATTATAACCTAACTATATATTTTGTGCTATTTTCACTAAATAATTAGTCACTTGCATTTTTTTAATACTAGTCAATCACCTTAATTTCATCTATTTAGCCTTAATCTCATTTTATATAATTATTTGCCATTTTTATTAATTATTTTACACGGGTATTTAACAAATAGCCACTTTTAATTCTAATTTTAGCCTAAGTTATCCGGACCCCAACCCAACTAATTAGCCCAAATAAGCCAGGCCCAAAGCCTAGCCTACCCGACCCACTACCCCTCTCTAATCTGAGTCGTTGATTAATTCAAATCAACGGCCCAGATTCATCCTTACCATAATTAATCCTAAACGACTACCCCCCTTCTCATTTCCCCCGTTTCATTCTCTTTCATCTTCTCTTTGTTTCTCTCTGGTTCTCTCTAGAACATTCTCAGCTCCCTCTCCGTTGAGCTCTGCCTCCCTTTTCCGGCCACCTCTCTTGCCGGAAACCATGAGGTCTCACCCCTCCTAGCCTATGTCTCTCCTCCTACACCGGGTATCACTATCCTGAGGTCCTCAAGAGAACTTGAAGCAGTTCACCTCACCCCATGACTGTTCATGCCTTCTCAGGCCACCCTTGGCTTGTCCGAGTAAGATCTTCTCATCTCCGGCTTTAACCTATGGTTTCTGAGCCGATTTTTCTCTTTTTGGGTTATCTCTCAGAAACCCTAAACTATTAGCTCTTGATTTCTTCGATCTATGATAGATCTGGGTATATTCTGAGCTATTTTGTTGCTCTCCTCAAAGATTTTTCGATTTTCTCTAAAATGAATCTTCGCTTTCAAACTAGGGTTTCCTAACCCCTTTCAAAAATGGCTTTTCTCTCTGACTTTAGTATTAATTGACAATTTTAATTATGTTTAAACGTTTATGTGAGTTTTCTCTTTTATCTAAGTTACTCTATTGAAAACCCTAAGTTTCTTAGTTCTAATCCTAGGGTTCTAAGTTGTCTATGATAATATGTTCTATTATGTTTACTGTTTCTTGTGAATACTCCACGATTTTTGTGGTTTTACTCCATGTTTGCCTATTAGGGTTTCTGACTATTCACTTATTTGCCTATATCATGATTACTATGTCGATTCGTACTGTGTTCTATACGAATCCCTAATTTTCTATATGATTTCACCTTACTAGTCTTCTTATGGTTCTGATTTTTGTCTATTACGTGTTTACTGCACTTATTTTCATAATGTTGTGTTAATCAGTACTATGTTCCAGTTTGAACCCCTGGTTCTATGTGATTTTTACTTTACTATACTCATTGGGGTCTCTGATTTTACTTCTTCTTTCCTAATGTGTGTTTATTCTATGTATTCATAAGGATTTGTGGTAATCTCCCTTTAATCAGTACTACTCCTGTTTGAATCCCTAATTTCCTGTAATTAATACCTCACACTAATCTCTTGTGGAGATTCCCTTACTGATTTTCAAACATTAAGTTATTTCCTTGCCTTATTTTTGGTTGATTATGTTGTCAAACAGTTTTTTTTACTTTCCTCAATTATATTTTTTTCTGAACCTAGCCTCTATTAAATTGATTCTGATTCCTTTATTTACTGCTTAACTATGGACTTTACCTTATTTATGCCTATTTTCAAAACTATATATACTCTACCCTCTCATTGACACAGACACGAACTCACTGGTTCAATAGCTCTCTCTCGCACAACTAAAACTTTCTTCTCTCTTCTCTGTGCTACTTGTTACCGTTCTAAGTTAGCCGGCTGCAAGCCAAGGCTAACTATTGTCCTCCTATCCTACTTTGTGTTTACTGTCTTCTTCACTTCACTGGTATGTTCTGATTTTAATCCTAGTTCCCAAACCAATATGTTTATTTTGCTGCTTCAATTGATTATGTTTCTTATATGCTTCTATCTACTGTTTTGTTGTTGGACATGTAATTAAAATCTTGTGCTTCATCTAGCATGTTAAGTTATACTTTATTTTCATCAGCATGTCCTTATGTACTTGAAACCTGTTTCTATGTGACTCTCTTTATCCCTATGTATGTATACTAGCTTTAGTTAGGGCATGCCTCTACTGGTGTTACCCTAAGCTGTTTGATACTGTTATGTCTAGTCTAAACCCATACTAAGATTTATCCCAATCCCATGAACCCCCTTAGGAACTTCTGATTCTGCAGCTATGTCTACTTCTACCTGTTACATGTTCACTACTCTATGCCTTGTATGTCCCCAATCCCTCACTACCTTGTTTGTGGTTGCTGAACTTGTCTTAGTATGCTGTTCTGATCCTAATATGTGGATGTGTTTATTCTGCCTGCATCACTCTTTTCTCAAACTGTTTACTGAATAAAAATCCTTTTGCAAGACATTGTTTTTTGAAAAACCAGTCTTTCTTGTGTAAAACAGTTTCCCTTACTCAAAGCTTTCAAAACTATGTCAAGCACTTTCACTTTACTCTTAGATCCTTAGGTTCTACCCCCTTTGTGTGAGCATTGCTTTGGGACCCTTGAGCTTCTCCCTCTGAACTTTGACACACTAAGGCTGGCCCTTCTACACTGCACTTACTCTGCTATGGCTATGAAATATGGGTGTGAGTACTGCCCGGGATCCCTAGAGGTCCTTAGGGAACTCTGACACACCCGGATATGAGAAAGGCTATGAAACAACATTTGGCACTGAGGATATGGAGATCTGCTCCTATACTGCAGGCTCCCTATAGATAACTTCTTATTTTTATTTCAGTTATGTAATTCATGTTCAATGGTCTATAATAATTATTTGTAAACAACTCTGGGGTTGGATAGTGAAAAAGGGAGGGTAATATGTATGCTGCAGTATAGCCAAGGGTAGAAACCATGCTTGTAGGTTTACTTTTCTTCTGTGCGCAATAGAAGTCATGTTTAAGAATAACACATACCCAAGCATGCCATGCATTAGATACCATGTTCCCTAGGCTTCATATATACTGTTTTTTTTCAGCATCTCATCATTACTACTATCACTTAGAAATCCTGTCCTAAGGTAAACAACATTAAAACAAGTTGTCACTTCTGCTTATCCTGAAACTGTGCATAATTTGGTGTGCATTTAGAAATCCTGTCTTAAGTGATTCTGCATGTGCATCATTCTGCATTAGATATCATGTTCTAGGATCACACTCGCCTAATTACACTCAGCCTAATTACTGATGCATAAAAGAAATATGAAACAGTCCACCTCGCTCTAACAACTGGTAATAAACTCCTGTATATTCTACAAACACTTAGAACTGCATGCTCTTAGGAATAACAACCTAAAACTGTTAACACCTCTGATGACTGTCATATATGATACTACGCCTAGGCAAGCCTTAGGTAATCAACCTTAAAAGTAAAAAATGAACTGCCCCCCTGTGATTACTGTCTAATCACCAACATGCTTAAAATCAGTAGGCAAACTGATTAGGATTTTCGCTCTGAGTTATACAATAAATCCGTTTCTCTATTGTTATCACTTAGATAACATGTTTTAGGATCTGAATTTAAACCAAGACCTTAACTATGTTTGAGTCATGCTGATTCTGTGCATTATTTGTGAAGGTACTTGAGCCTTTCCTTTTATGTTATACCCCAATCTGCAGTCCTATTTGTCGCCTTAGTATTTTTACCTTTAAAACCCGAGGGTCTGCCTAGAACCCCCTTTATAGGATAGAAGTCCTAAATTCCTCCGAGACTAATCGGAAGGGACATGTAACAACATGCAATAGAGGTCGTGACCAACACTCATTTTACTTACCTTCACGGGGTGGGAAAGAGTAGATATGGATATGATGACCGATGCGCTAATACCACGTGTAGCCCCTCTTCGAGGAGTGTCATATCGGGTATTGCATTGATGTGATCCATATTACAAACAAACCTAGGATACTCTTACTCTATATATATGTTTAGATTATAACCCTTTTCAAAATCTATCTCTTTATTAACTGTTTTCAAACATATGCGTACTTAGACTAAAATCCCCTATTATTTGGACAATATTTGTTTGCTTGCTAAATGTACAAATTCACAAATGCTATTTGGCCGGGAACCACACTTGTGGATCTTGAGGGGTGCCTAACACCTTTCCCTTAGGATAATTTCAAGCCCTTACCCCGTCTCTGGTACCCAAAGGTAGTTGTAAATGAACCCCAATAGGTGCCCTAACGCACCTTAAAATTGTTAGGGTTCCGTTCCTTCCCCCCTTGAGTTGTCCACTCAAGGGTACCAGTCTAACACCCCATAGAAAACTTATTCTGTCAAACTGTACATGCATCATGGTCAAACCTAGCCAGGCTAACGTGTTATCCGCACAATGGCCTTTAAGACAGCCCTATCCAATAGTCCATCGGGTTTTTCATAATCCCAACGGATGCAGTAACGTTCTGTGCATTTATTTGGAGAACTAAATTCTTGTATGCTAATCATAAGTGTATAAATAGTCGAGCCTGGCGGGGGTAAGTGCCTAACCATTTTGTCTTGCAGAAACATGAGGCACGAAGTCCCTAGACTCGGCATGGTTGCCAACATTCACCCAAAACTTCTAAACTGGTGGGAGGACCTTCACTCCAGTGACAAGACGCTCGCCAAGAAATATCTGGGTAACCTACCGTCTCTCCTCGACACTCAACCCAACAAAATATTGATAGAGGCTGCCACTTTATTCTTGGATAGCGAAAGATCCGTCTTTCATTTTGGGGACATCGAAATGACACCGTTGCTGGAAGAAATAAGAGGACTGGCAGGTTTAGTTTGGGCGACTCCTGGGTTGCCGATGCCTGAGAACTGCACGGGTAGGGGTTTCTTGAGAATGATGGGTCTGAAGAAGAATGCAGAGTTAGAGTGTCTAAAGAAGTCGTACATTCTTTTCGAGTATTTGTACGAAAGGTACGATCACAGCAAGTCATACCGTACCTTTCATGATGAATTCGCCATCACCTCTCTGGGACACATCCACTGTAGGGTGTTCGTCTTCATAGTTCGCTTCCTGGGTCTGATTGTATTTCCGACAAAGAAGGAAATAATCCACACAAGGTTGGCTATGGTAACCAAGACCCTAATGGAGGGAATCGATGGATAGACCTTCATCATCGTCCCTATGATCATTTCAGACATTTATTGAGCCTTAGAGCACTGTCATAAGGGAGCTAAGCACTTCGAAGGCTGCAATTTGCTATTACAACTCTGGTTCTTAGAGCATCTCCAAAAATGCCATTGCTGACACGAATTTCCGCGAAGGGCATGGGACGACCACATCGTACCTTTCTGACAGATTTGCCCAGCTCGAAACTGCCTGAGAATGGGTAGAGTTCTTCGATAATCTAACTGAGGAGCAAGTACAATGGATGTTCGAGTGGTTTCCAACAGACGAATTCGTCGTCCGATCCAGAGATGCACCATTCCTGATAGTGATTGGCCTGAGGGGAACATATCCTTACGTCCCTCTCCGGGTTATGAGAAAAGCGGGTATAAAGCAGATTATACCAAGGGTCGACAAGATGAGCCACTTCCGAGCCGACTTTCAAGATGATGATAGCCCTCACAAGTGCCAAGCCCAACACATGTGGCACTGTAAGATCATAATGGAGAAAGACACAATTGAGCCGGACATATATCATGCAGGCTGTACACCTTTCTACTCAGGGTGGTTAGAAGACAACTGGGATGGCATGCCAGGGTTCGTCGAAGGTCACAGGATCATAGATGAGAAAGCTGAGGCACATGTCAAGTACAATCAACTACGCAAAAGGATCCGTGAATGCGAGAGCGAGCACCGCAAAATACACAATTCCAACAAGAAGCTGATTGAAGAATGGAAAGACATGGCCATCAGTACCAGCAAGAGGCTAGGATACTTAGAACGAGGCATAGTCGAGCTGGAGGGCAAATTCATCAAGAGGGTTGAAGACTGTCAAAAGGCTGAAGGAACCGAAGGTGGAAATCTAGCCCGAGCATACCTACTGCTAGGACTTCGCATGTTGGGGAAGCTGTTCGAGGGAATAAAGGATGCCGAGTCTGGGGAAGGTCCTTCTGGGACCAAATAGATAGGATTTTCCGTTTCCGTTTTATTAATGTAATAAGGTCAATGGCCATTAGTGATTTTATGTCTTGCTTATTTAGTATCGTTTTGGGATTCGTCTATTTTTGCATTAATGAAATGAGGTATTTTAGCATTTAAGTTCTCCAAATTAATTTGTCGCTAGGCCTACCTCGGGCACAATGAGGTTCCCAAAATAAGACACGCTTTACATTCTTGCACTATGTGTTTAAATATCGCAATACTTTTTCATAACCCTCACTGACTTGGCTACCTTTTTGTTTTTACTTTATTCTTTATTTTCTCTTTTATTATTCCCCTCCCCAAAGGTTAGTTCGTGCACTCTGGCATCATCATCCTATCTTAAAAGATCTAGGGGCCCTCCACCCTCTCCTCCTCCTAGTCCTCCCATAGGCAAAAACAAAGGCAAGAAGAAAATGGAAGATTCAGGCAACATCAGAAATGAGAACACAGTTGAACAGGTAGAGGCCACTAATGGCTAGGGTATTCGGGTTCAGAATGAAACTATGTCGCAGCTAGAACTGAAGTTGTTGAAATTACAAGAAGAGCTTGATCAAGTGCGAAATCTGGCAAACTTGTCATTTACCCTCAATGTCCCAGACACCAACCTCCCCAACACCCAGAATCCTACACCTCCTCAAAATATCCCAAAGCAGCAAAATCATCCCGCAACAAAATCATCACACCACCCCACCAAAGAACCAAACTCTTCCAGCACAATGCAATGCATGCCATACTTCAAAGAACACTCCACTACTTATCCCTGAACCTCAGAACTCCACAAACGACCATTTCTACACCCATGCACCAGGCCACCACAACAATCCTATCTATGTGGAAACTATGCCGCACTCCACTCAACCTATCTCATACACACCTGAATATGATGAAAAGGATCTACTTATCAGGAACTTGGCCGAGGAACTTAAGAAGCTGACCAGCCGGGTTCAAGGCGTTGAGGGAAGCAAGGGAGTCGAGGGGATGAACTATGAGGATCTCTACATACAACCCGATGTCGAACTGCCCGAGGGGTACAAACCTCCTAAGTTCGAAATGTTTGATGGTATAGGAGATCCAAGGGTCCATCAGAGGACCTACTGTGACAAGCTGGTTGGAGTGGGGAAAGATGAGAGGATCCACATGAAGCTAATCATGAGGATCTTGAAGGAGATGCATTGTCTTGGTACATCAGCCAAGATCCCAAGAAGTGGTCAAATTGGGTGAGCATGGCTTCTGACTTCATGGATAGGTTCAGGTTTAATACGGAGAACGCACCGGATGTGTTCTACATCCAGAATCTAAATAAGAATCCCACAGAAACGTTTCACAAGTATGCTACTCGCTGGAGATCCGAAGCTGCTAAGGTCAGGCCCGCCTTAGACGAGGAACAAATGAATAAGTTCTATGTCCGAGCTCAGGATCCACAATACTATGAGCGGTTGATGGTGACTGAGAACCACAAATTCTCCAATATTATCAAATTGGGTGAAAGAATCGAAGAAGGTATTAAGAGTGGTATGGTCACAAATTTTGAAGCCTTGCAAGCTACGAATAAGGCTTTATAGTCCGGTGGTGTGTCCAAGAAAAGGGACTTGGGAGACGTGATGGTTGCACAAAGAACCAAATCTCCACTCAAATACCAAACTTACCCAACACCTCCACTCACATATCAGCCAACCCCAAATTACTAAGCACTCTCACCCTCATACCAAGCTCCACCACAAACTTATCAATCATCTCCACCACCTACATATCAACCTACTTCACCCAGATATTCCCAACCTGCTCCTATTTACCACACTTACAACTCTCAACCATCCCACTATCAGTCACCCCCTGCACGCCAAAACTTTCCTATACCTCGACCCAATTTTGATCGCAGACCTCCAAAATAGTACACCGCCATCGCCGAACCTATCAACCAGCTGTATGAGAAGCTAAAGGTTGCTGGCTATGTCACTCCAATCCCTGCTGTGACCCCTGAGAATCCTTCCCAGTGGGTCAACCCAAACAATTCCTGTGCAAACCACTTCGGCATGAAGGGACACACCATCGACGAATGCCGTTCTTTGAAGTATAAAATATAGTCCTTGATTAACAACAAGGTAATTGTGGCAAAGGAATTCACTCCAAACTTCCACAACAATCCTCTTCCATACCATAAGGTGTCACGACCCGAAAATCCCACCTTCGGGCCATGACTGCATCTAACGTTGAACCCGCTAGACAAGCCAACGTTTG